>JAPQLA010206627.1:0-18895 GCA_029822935.1 Naso vlamingii | reverse complement strand
TTTATTATATATATATATATATTTTTATATATATATATATATATATATATATATATATATATATATATATATATATATACATACATATATATATATATATGTTGCAGTAATGTTTTTTTTCCTAGTTTCAAATGTTGTCTACACTACAAGTTATGAAAACAGTCACAGATCTCCAGGGGAAAGCAATGCAGTGCCTCACATGACCTCATGAAGCAGCTGTAAACAAAATGGGGACAGATGTGGAGCAATGACTTCCCGTGGTAATGACGCGATTTAAGAAAAAACAAAGACAAGTGAGGAGAAATGAGTCTGGATTACAGACTGGTCTGTGACGTGTTGTCTGTTTTTGATTTTAACTCAATTACCTGTCAGCAGGTAGTATGTTTATCATAAGGCTAACTGCTGCTCGGCACTGCCAGCTGATGCAGGATGTGTCTCGTTGCTAATAGCGACCCACTCGGACAGTATTAAAAACCCCAAACACCACACATACTTAGCATTATCTGTGTGGCTGTGGGAAGCGTGTGAGCAGAGTGGGAAGCTCCTGACTTGTTCTGTAAGTTCAGCAGATCATCTGGACCAAACAGCAACCAAGCTGAATCTGACTTTAGGGACTCATGACGTCATGTCCAGATGAGCTATGTTTTCTTTATTCTGGAACATACCAAATGAATGAGAGGATGGTCAGCCTGGCAAATAAGTGTTTATCACTCACCACTGCACGTGCAGCGTGACGTCCGGTGGAAGCGTGGGGACACGAAGCTCAGCCGTGGCGTGCTGTATGTAGCCAGGTTGTGTGAGTCCAGGGTGATGCTCTGCTCGCACTGCGCCCCGCGACACTCCAGCCCCGAGCAGTTCTTGTCGAGGATTGCTGACAATTTGAGGACCTCCTCCAGCTGCCGCCGTGATGCGCTGAGTTTCTGGGTGAGGTATGCCGCCTTGTTGTACCCATCCCCTGCTGTTTCCACGGCAATAAGCATATCCAGCTGCTGCGTCCCACCAACTGGCTGCAGACTGAGCAGGTGCACTTTTTCTTGCTGCTGCAGAGCAGCTGCTTGCTGCAGCACCTTAAACACGCTCTTCAAATGCAAAGCCACAAAGTCGTGTGGTGCAACGCTCTCAAAGCGCACCGTCACCGCCTCACGCAGCATCCCCACTGTCACCTGCTCCACATGCACGCTGACCGGCACAGGCACAGCGAAGCGGCCATCACTAACACTGGCATTGAGCGAATACCTCCCTGCATCCAACCCTCCCAGCGCAATGATCTTGCCGTCACGAGGACTGATCTTAAAGAGGCTGCGCTGGGTTGGAGGAGAATGGCCAAAGGTCAGCACATCATACGGGTCAGCGTCGGTGGCATGCAGCTGGCCGATCACACCTCCAGGAAACTCATCCTCCATAGTCACAATATGAACTTCTAGAGGCAAGGCCACGGGCCGGTGGAGGCTCTCCTCAATCACCCTGACTGTCAACATGGAGGAGGAGGACAGAGGAGGCTTCCCCGAGTCTGTCACCTGACGAGAACAAAGAGCAAAACCAGATTATACAGTAGATCGGTAGACAAGAAAAACAAGGACCAAAGAAAGACTTGGTATCATCTCCATCTCTCAAACATCTTTGTTTGGTCAGTTCATCGTCACAGGCAGGAAGCAGCACGTTACATTTACTGCTCTCTAATCTTTCCACTACTCAGAGTGCAACAATCTGCTCTCTGTTCTGAGCCACAGTAACTCAGAACAGTCAAGAAGCAGCAAAAGAAAGCATGATTTTTACCACCAATAGCAGGCACTAATGTGCCAAACTGTGCCTCATCTGATGGAAAGAGAAAGAAGAGGAAGAAGCAGTTCTTAAGCATGATCAGGTAAGAAAAGAAAGAATTTTGTTTTAACTGAAAAAAACAAAACAAAACTCTCGTTTCTGTCTTTTTGTCTTTTCAGAAGTCTCCGTGTTGACTGCTTGAGGGCTCTTCCTTTAAAATTCATTTGACAAACTTTTCTGTCTTATATTTTTACTTGAAATCCACTGCTTCACAAGACGTAGACCTAGAGGCTTTGTGTTTTTTCTGCAGACAAAAGATTAAAGGTCATTATGCTTTATTCATAAATTTCCACTGACCCAAACCTTTTTACTTCCTGTATTTGTTGTGTGTTCTTGTGTGTGAGTCAGTAACATTTTCCTAAAAAATAAAATACGGACTTATTCAAAATGAATTCAGCTCAGTCATTGGCTCTGGGCCTCAAAACGTGTGTGATGGTGACTGTCTGCAAAACTCCGCCCTCTGCTTGGATTCTGATGTTTTGGCTGACTGAGGACCTGCTCAGGACGAGACTGGGAGTGAAGAAGATGTGTTTTCTCCAGCCAGTGGCAGCACGCAGCGACTCTATTCCATTCAGACCAGAGAAAATGATGGGTGTGGATGTAGAGGTGAAGAAAAGGAAATATAGTCCTTGTGAGGTGAAACATCAAGCAGATAAAGCTCGTTCCAGAACGAGAGTGAATCAAAGTTTGGCTTTCAGCCGCTCTCCAGCACTGAAGAGAGGCTGGGGATGAAGAGCAACGAGAAGTTGGCCTTCTTTCTGTTGAACAGGCAGGTGACAAACATCAGCCGTTAGCTTGCACTAGCTTGATAAATTTCAGCTTCTTCATTAAAACAAATGTAATATTCCTACGTAGCTGAACAGTACACAGATTACACTCTAAGTTACAATGTTTCTGGTGGTGTTGAGCTGGGGAGGCGGGGCCTAATTTGAATGTTGTGTTTACAAACTAATAAACAAATGCTGCTGACTCCACCTTCAAAAAAGGCATAGAAGGAAAATCTGTAATTGACACTAAGTCAAGAATACGTCAAAAATAATTTTTTTTTTGGTACTTTAACTTAAAGCAACACTATGTAACTTTGACCCACTGCTTCAGGAAACAAAACTTAACGATGCACGTTTATACATCACATAAAATAACAATATGAGTAAAATCAGGTCATAGTTTGTGGAGAAATGTCCTCTGGTTTTCCTTCTGATGTCTTTCGACTGCTCTGCCTCAGCTCTGCGATTCACAGAGGTTCCTGAACGCAGCACGTCGGCTGCCTGCCAACTGAAGCTGCAGCTGCAGCAGCGGGTTGGTGTTGGTGACAGCTCTGCTAAAGGCTGCAGACAGACAGAGCAGTCGTCGGACATCAGAGGGAAAACCAGACGACTTTTTCTACGTAAAGTATGATCCGGTTTGACAAAAATCGCTTTTGTACGACATATTAACGTGCATCCTTAAATTTTATTTTTCAAAGCAATGGGTTGCGGTCGAAGTTACATAGTGTTGCTTTAAGGTTGTGTACTAAATTAATAAAGCATTTATACACAACATACACTAAGCATAAGTGGTTACAGACATGTGGGTGCAGTCAGCATGTCCCTTTTGAAAATCATCTCAAGAACTGCAGCAGCACTGCAGGTGTGATGTCACCATGCAGGTGTAATCTACCTGTATCTGGATAACATATTCAGTCGCGAGGTCCCTCCTAAAGACTTGATTGGCCACCAGTGTTCCATCTTTCTTCAGCACAAACTCTCCACCTTCATTTCCTGACAGGATGTGGAAGTGAAAGGGTGGTCCGTTGTGGGAGGAGTCCTGGTCTGTGACGGACAGCTGCAGGATGCTGGTGCCGATAGGCTTGTTCTCCTGAGGCAGGAAACATAGTGTTAGAAAGACCAGGCTGTGTGTGGATTCATCTGCTGGGTCACTATGTATCAGCCACATGGTGTATATAAAGAGGCCATGTTCTGCTCATTTTCTGGGTTTATGGTTTATTTTTGGTTACTACTCAAGCAGGTTTTCATGCTTTGATGCTCAAAAAACTCATCTGTTCTCTCACACAGAGTGCTGCAGCAGCCCTGTTTTTTCCAGGATTTTTGTCTCTGTCTGAGTTTAAACTCCTGCCCCACCTCTAAAGGCTTACTCTGCTCTGATTGGCCAGTTCAAACACACACTTTCCAGATGAACCTATAGAGAAGCTCAGCACACTGTGACATATTAGTGGTCTAAGATTTAAAACAAACTGATGAGAGCGGAGCGTTCAGAGCCGTTAGAAACAGTCCACAGGGATTACTGCTGCACACCTCACCTCATTATTTCACACTGTGGCATCATTTAAAACACCAATCTGACTTTGTAGCATTATTTACAGGCTGAAAGAGACAGAAAAGCATAATATGACTCCTTTAAAGAGAAATGATTATTTAATTATTACTACCCTGTAATAATTATTTTATATTATTAATTACCATTTGGATAAACAAATTAAGCATATAGCAACATAGTTTAGTCATTAATCATTAGTCGGTGTGAAACAATGCAGTTTGTATTGGACTGTACACACATGATGGTTTGAGTGCATAGAGTGGTACGGAGATACACAGTATAATTATAATTATACACAATATAATAATGTATTAATATACTAATGAACGTAACGGGGAACCAAATTCACATGCATGAGTTCTACCAGGAAACCTTAGGCAGCATTCAGCCTTTAGCAAGTTTAGCACACGGTGGTTGAGCTAACGTAGCAGACCCACCTGCTTCTTCTCAAGACTTTCCACAGTGCCCGCAGTTAACTCTGACAGAGAAACGAGTCATTTCATGGAGATTGTATGATGCCTTAAACTATTAATCCACAGTTCTAGCCACAATACGAGAGGGAGAGGTTAGCTCCACTGAGCTGCATCAAAGACAGTCAATTACTAACACAAGGTCCCCACTGTATGCTGTGCCAGTGGTGTGAAATGGTATATGCACTTCCTGTCTCCTAAGTGGGCGTGGTCACAACTCCCATGGACACAGTTAGGGACCATTTAAGTAGGCAGGTTCAACTCAATAGTGGAGGAGGACAGACTGTACTGAAGAATATGAACAGAAGTTATTTTATCAAACAAAAGTCAAAGTATCACCTTACACACCTGACTTCTGGGACAAACTCGGAAAATCATGATTCCATCCTTGAATCAGTTTTTAATCATGTGTCATTGTCTAACCCTTACCCATAAACCAGACACCCCACCAGCACTCTGACAGTAAAACATCCCTGATTCTTTGTCTAAACTAAAGCCTAACATTTTGGGACCAGGACTGTAGCTCTGTGTGTATACTCGTGCCAAATCACCATGGCACATTATGGTATGTAGAAAGAAAGAAATTCACAAGTTCAAGTTCTCTGTCAGGGTCCTACTCTGCTGCAGTGATTTTTATGTGAATTGTACTATTACTTCTCAGACTGAACCCCAGTGAAGGCCCCGTCCCCTTTCTGTCTCACCCTGACTGCTGTGAAGGCACGATGCCCATTTGTCAGGCAGTCATCGGTAATGCTCCCCATGCGTTTCTCAGTGCTCCCCCACAGCTTCATCATAGATTTCAGTGGATGTGTGTGCATTACAGAATGGCTCCATCAAGGCTTCGCTCCGTCATCTGTCAACACCCACTGGCTGTGTTTCAGAGCGCAGCACAGCCGCACAGCTGCAGTCACAAGGTGACGAGATCCAGCGGTAATTACAGAGTCACACCGTCAATTTGATCATTTTTACACAGTTTGAATTACTTTTTCAAGTATTTCTAGCTAACCAGACTAGATTTCTCTTCGGGTAGCTTTGCTGTAGTTCAACTTCTTCCACTGTGAAGTTATTGGTAGTTTGCAGACTATTCTTTCAAAGTAGCTTCCTCACACTATAACCATGTACTGCCAGATCGTTCCTTCATGATAGATACGCTCATGGCCACACTCTCAATGTAAGCTTGTTGACTTGATTATTATCAGTGTTACATCACTGAGCCTGATTCCCAGTGTTATCTCTTACTGGATATCCTAGTGATAATTCTTGTGAGTGACTGAATCACTGAATCTTCAGGGACCATAACACCCAGTCCTATTAATGATCCTCCTGTGCTCCAGCCATGCCGATCAGCCCACACCATCTTAAAGGAGAAGTTTGTTTTTTGCACATTAAGCCTTATAATAAGATATTTATGATCATATATGATGTTCAGCAGCATTATTAATACAAACAGCTAGCACTTCCCATTGACGACCAGTATTTTTAAGCTTGTCTGCTTGTCTGGAGCTTGGGAGGGAGGCAATGACCAAGAGAAAACAAAAGTTTGTGTTTCCCTTTAAGGAAACCTAAAGAGAACACTATATTCTTTTTTGGATCTTTGATTTTGATTTTGGACTCCTATAGAGCAGCTAACCACAACTGACTGAACAGTAAAGTCTGTAGATCTTCAGTAAACTGTGACTCCGCCCTCTCTCAAAACGCATTCTCTTTAAATGGTCTGTGTCCGTTACTCCTCCCCCTCTCCCTCATACATGCCTCCACACTCAGCTGTACTCACAACCCCTTTACTGACACAAAATAAATACAGCCAGGACTCTCATAAAATATTACTAACAGCTCGGCTTCTCACTCTTCAACATGACAAAACAACATGTGGTCCTTTAGCAGCAGTTTAGCCGTCAATCCAGCTCATGTGCTCATGTTGAGGAATGAAACAGAACTGCTATCAGCTTCTGTCTGGTGCTCTCCTCTTTAGGAAAGTTTAACAAAGTCAGCTGTCCTTCATTCACCTGAAAAACAAACAAAAAACCAAAACACTTCATTGGAGCTGTCTGGAACAAAGTGCTGACAGTAATCCCCGAAGCAGAGAGCAGAGTGCAGCGGTGTCTGAGCAGAGCGGGGGCAGGCACAGCACTTTGTGCATGAGCTGGCATGCCCATATAAGGAAGCCCAGCACGCATTACCATCACTGTAAAAACACTGTTAAAAAAAACACTGTAAGGGGGGCGCTAGTGAGCAGGCAATGGAGAAGGTTGCATTTCAACATGCTCTGCTGAAAATTAAAATTAAAAAGTTATATAAAGGCACTTTGAAACCATGAAAGGCAACAACTAATTGCTTTTAGTTTGTTATTTTCACTGGTTCAGTTTTGATACTGTTGTGCTAAAGGCCAACAATTTGTGAAAATATAAATTCACTGGAAGAACCTCCACCTCTGGGTCTAAAGCCTTGGCCTCAGGTGCTTCGCCAGACATCAGTGGACAGGACTCACCTCAGCCTGCTGACCTGATGGATACTGTGGACATGAAAGCTGAAATCCGCAATTCCCTGAAAAAAGACATAGCCACACTACTTGGGTTGGAGATGAAAACTGTGGATGTTGAGGAATTTAAAGTTATTAGGTGTGATTTGCAGTCAGTGAAATCAAAGGTTGCTAATAGCACCGCAACAATCCGCTCTGACCTGGAAACCATGAAAACAACCACTGCTGAAATGGAGCGTGGACTGTCATCATGCTCAGACAATGTAACCTTGTTGCAAACTAAAGTAAACAAGCTTGAGACAGAAATAACTAATCTGAGAGAAAAATGCCTTCACATGGAGGGTAGGATGAGATGCTCCAACGTCCAGATATTGAATGTCCCTGAGACTTCCAGCTCAAGCACCCAATCCATCATCTCCAATTTATCGAAAAAAGTACTGAATACGGACAAAAATTTTCTGTTGGACAGATTCCATTGGGGTCCTCAGGCAAGGAAACCTGATAAGTCTCGCACCATTGTGGTGAAACTGCACTACTGTCAAGACTGTAGAAGTTCTCATGACATTTCTCATGTCATGCCAGAGAGTCCGGTCCACTCCAGTTTAACTGAGTTCCCTTTTTCATTTTCCCAGATTATCCTCCAAGTGTAGTACAAGCTAGATCTGCATTCAATGAAGTCAAGCAACTGCGCCGCGGACGAGACAGCCTTTCCTACCCAGCGTGACCCTGTATCATGCATAATGGGACTGAGAAACACTTTCAAAACCCAGAGGATGCCCTGACATACTTGAAAACTGAAGTCCTACCAGATGCAGCAGAGAAGTGAGCAGGATTTGAGTAAGAAAAAGAGTGATTAATTTCTCACAGGACTTTCGTTATTGACGTTTTGCTGTTGTTATTATTTCTGGTGAGTAACCTGTGCACACTGTGACTGTCACTTGGCTGATATGTCTCCCTGTTACAGAAAATAAGTTACAAATGTTATTATCTTAACTGGTATATATTTATAGCCAATAACTATAAAAAAAATGTTCACTCTAGACAGAGGATATGACATTAACAACAGAAGCTTTTATGGGTTAACTTTTCTTCCATATTTTTATTAGTAACGATAATACTAGCTTCCTCTCTGCTTTTCAAGTTTACAAATATTTAGACACATATCATTATCGATGACCAGAAAGTGACACCTATTCTCCACTAACACAGTGGTACCATCAGGTAGTTTATTGTCTTTGTAATTTCTGAATTTGAATTTAATTTTAAGTTCTCATAAATCTTGCTCACACAATACTCAGTAACTGTCCATGTTAAGGAATCACTGAGTAAGTAGATTAAACCTAAATTTACTGTACCACTACTTTGAGAGCCATTGCTGCTATCATAATTTTTTTTAGAGCTCACAGGTTTCAGTACGTACAAAACAATATATGCCTTTAGGTTGAAATGTTAATACCAACTTGATGTTAAATGTGCCGTAGTATTACTGTGTTGTATTCAGTGGAGCTTTGTCTGGTTAAGTTTGTGTATCTCCTTTATAAGCACTTACATGTGTGGACACTTTTGTGAGGGGCTTGGGAATCACCTCGTTCTCATATTTGATAGGGGTCGGGAGACAGTTGTACATGATTTACCTGATTTTTTCTTTTTTTTGTTACTTGTTTTTCCTTTTTTCCTTTTCCCTTAATTTTCTCCTCTTCCATGATCTCTCCCATCGGGTATTATCAGTATGCTCAAAAACTTGAGTCCTTTATGCTGCAGATTGGCTTTGTCATTTTCTTCTCCTCAATAACACAATGGGCCCTATTTTGACAGTCTAACGTGCAAGGCGTAAGGCACAAGGCGCATTAGGGCGTGTCCAAGTCGACTTTTGCTATTTTGATGGTGGAAAAACGGTCACTGCGCCGGGCGCAAGCTCTAAAAAGGGTTGAACTTACTCTCTGAATTAGTCATGGGTGTGTTATGGGCGTATCATTCAATAAGCCAATCAGAGTGTCATGTCACATTCCCTCTAAAAGCCAGGTGCGCTTTGTGCCTTGGCGGGTTGCTATTATGATGGCGGATTTTCCAAGTGCCAAGAAAGAACGCTTCACCGGAGAAGAAACTAATCTGCTTGTGCACAAGGTCAAAGCGCGCGAGCAGAAGATATATGGAGACAATAAAGCACACGTTCAAATGAGAGGCAGAACACTGCCTATATATGCTGTAGGAAACACGTGAAAACAATTAAACTACACTAATGTGGTGGGGGAGAAGACAGTCAACGGCTCTGAGCTGCAGCAGGATCAGCACCTCGCAGAGCGCCGCGGCTCACAGGCGTGACAGCTGTGCTCTGTTACATGATATTCTACAGATATTCTGTAAAGATTTTGGTATTAGTGATCAGGTTTCCATACTTTAAGTAATTAACGCCATGCTGATTTTACCTGTTATGCTATGACTGAACACAAACGCTTTAAAGAAACTAAAGTTGAAATTGGAAAATAAAGCTTTATTCCGGTGGACCCTCTGCCTCCACCGTCTCTCGATCCTCCGTCCGATAACATACTCCATTTGACTGAGCAAAATGAGAATATATGAGCACATGCACCGATATTTAACTGAGGAGTTCAACGAGAAATGTTCTGTTCCACTTACATGATCTTGTATCAAAGCAGGAAAGTCGATTTGTTTCTCTCTCTCTCTTTCTCTCTGTTGTCAGTTTCCGTATTGACAGACACCCTCAACCTGACAGGTGTGTTTAAATACCTACGTGTGTTGCCATGATTGGTCAGATAATTTTGCAATTTTATTCGTCATTATTACAAATTATGACGATCATTATTACTGCTATTAGCTAATTCTACTATGACTGACCATTAAGAGGTGTTTTTTCATAAATATATCAATGTACTCAATAATAACCTTTCACATTGTAATAATTTTTTTATTTGTAATCTCATGTGTGTGCTCAGTGTGTTACAAGCAGAGTGTACGCGCGTTGTGCACCCGCCTCGAGGTGCATATTACTATCTTGATAATGCGCCCTTAAAATAACAGTGAAATACTGCACCATTGACTTTAGACCAGGTTTTTGTTGGTCAATCGCGCAATTGCTTTCTGTGCCCTCAAAGTAGCAATGCGCCAAGAATGTGCCTGACCACTCCTCATTTTTAGACCAACACGCCCAGTTGCACTCAAATGGGCACAAGTGCATTTGCTAGTTTGACGGCGAGGGCGCCGGGCATGACAATGACAACTGCGCCGGTGTCAAACTAGCAATGACACTTGCATCATGCCATAATGCGCCTTGCACCGTCCGCTTTAGACTGTCAAAATAGGGCACAATGATTAAATTAGATTTTCCACGAGGACCGGTCAGTTGCAATGTGACCTTTATAAGGTGGTTAATGTCAAATCCTTAAATCAACCTGTTAAGCGTAAGAAGGTACTATACTACTAGGTACTATCCCATCTGGAAAAACTTAATGTCGGACTCGCCTACCTTCAGGAAATGTACTTGCATACCTTTGACCATTTTCAAATCAAGGGAGGGTGGATCGGCCAGTCTTATCATTCTAACTTCCATTCATAGTCCAGAGGGGTAGCTGTACTTATTAATAAAAACATTCCATTGGTTAGGTCTAAGGAAGAAACAGATTCCTCAGGCAATTACATGATCGTAGTAGGCAGACTATAAAATACACCAGTCATCCTGGCAATGCCCCACACTGGGACAGTAACTCTTTTTTTGCATATTTTTTTCCCCCATCTGCCAAGCATGAATACACACCATCTTATTTTGGGAGGGATATGAACTGTGCACTGTCACCTGTCTTAGATCGTAGCTCGACTAACACTGCAACCGCAACCAAAACAGCTCTTACCATTCAGTTGTTTCTCAACACAAACTGGATATCTGATGTGTGGCGCTTCTTGAACCCAAAATCCGAAAGTTACCCTTTCTTTTCACCTGTTCATGGGACATACTTGTGCATAGACTTTCTTTTTTCTTTTTTTGGAGAAAGGGTTCCTTCCATTGATTACTAAATGTGAATATGAAGCAATAGACTTTTCAGATCATGCTCTGACTGATGACTCTACATATACCAGCCTCTCACATCAATTACGTCCCTGGTGTTTCAACTCATTGCTACTCTCTGATGAAAACTTTGTTAGTTTTATATCATCTGAAATAACCTAATTTCTTCAACACAACCAGACCACAGAAATGTCTGCTTCTACAGTTTGGGAGTCAATGAAGGCATACCTCAGGGGACAAATTATTTCATATAGTGCACAGCTTAGAAAAATGATCGAACAATTAACCAATGATATTCTAATTTTGGATAGAGTTCTTGCCTCCGCCCCATCCGATGATTTATTTAAACAAAGACTACCTCTCTAAACTGAGTTCAACCTCCTGTTAAGTAGTTGTATTGAAAATCTCATGCAGAGCAAAACATATGAAACTGATGAAACAGCTGGGAAAATCCTTGCACATCAACTACATCAGAAATCATCAGAACCAATTATAGCAGAGACTAATGATGAATTTGGCACCAGACATAGCGATCATTCCGAGATTAATTTGTGTTTTCATAAGTTTTATTCAAAGCTGTAGACTACAGAATCTTTCAAGAATGAGTCTTAGTTTATTTTTTAAAAATTTAGAGATTCCTACAATCGATACCGATGCAGCTCCTGATTTGGAGAAACCTTTTTCTATAGCAGAACCTATCAACGCAGTAAACTCTATGCAAAATGGAAAATCCCCAGGCCCCGATGGGTTTCCAAGTGAGTTTTACAAAAAGTTTGCCACCCAACTTCCAACTGAAGAATCGTCTAATACTTGCTCCCTTTCTCCACCATGCGACAGGCAGTCATTTCACTCATCCTAAAAAAAAGATAAAAATCATTTAGAATGCAGTTCATATCGCCCTGTCTCATTTTGAAATGTGGACAGTAAAATTCTGGCCGAGATGCTAGCACATTGTTTAGAAGCTATTTTACCTTCAATTATATGAGATGACCAAACATAATTAATCAAAAATCACCATTCCTTTTTTAACTAACGGCGCCTATTTAATATTCTTTTGGTCCCACTCCACCTGATACCCCGGAATTATTAATATCACTTGATGCTTAGAAGGCATTCGATTGGGTGGAGTGGGATTATCTTTTCTACACCTTTATATAAATTTGGCTTTGGTTCAAGATTTACCCTCTGGATAAAGGTGCTATACTCGTCCCCGCTGGAAGCTGTTTGAACAAATAATAATCTCTCCACCTACTTTCCACTCCTTCGCGGCACTAGACAGGGCTGTCCCCTGTCGCCCCTATTATTACAGTTAGCAATTGTGCTACGTGGTCAAGCTGGCATTCAGGGTATACAGTGAAATGGTTTAGAGCATAAGGTATCCCTTTATGCTGATTATATGCTTTTATTTATATCTAACCCTTTAGTTAGTTTGCCAAAAACATTGAATCTGAAGAGAGACTTTGGTAAAATATCTGGGTTTAAAGTCAACCTACAAAAAAGTGAGATTATACCAGTAAATGCTGCAGCTAAACTACTTGCATTCAACCGCTTTTCCCTTAAGGTAAATACAAATAGATTTAAATACTTGGGAGTATAGGTCACACATGAGTTTAAAGACATCTTCAAAGCTATTTTTCTTTTCCTCCACTGCTGCTTCACTTAAAGCAAGATGTGGAACACTGGAGCCTGGAGCCTTTATCATTAAATGAACATGACACCTACATTTTTATGTTTTTCAGTATATCTCTGTGTTTCTGTCAAAATCTTTTTTCAATCTGTAGATAAACTGATATCTGAGTTTGTCTGGAATAAGAAAACTCCCAGAATACATAAAAATATGTTACAGTGACATCGCGACATGGCAGATTTTCCCTCCTTAATTGTCAAGTTTACTATTGGGCCGCCAACATACGAAACATATTTTATTGGAAGGATTCTCCAACCCTTTATACAAGCCCTAAATGGTGACAATTAGAGAATTTATCCAGTGGCCCTATTTACTTGAGTGCATTGCTCTGTACAAAACTTCCTTTACCTGAACCCATTTCCAGATACACCTGTAACCCAATTGTGAAGCACTCTAACAATATGGACACAATTCAGACGGTGTTTCTCGCTAAACAACTTCTCAGTCTATGCTCCCATAGAGAGAAATCACTTATTTAGACCATCAATTACTAATAGGGCTTTTGATATTTGGGTTGAAACGGGAGTCACTACAGTAGAAAACTTATTCATTGATAATTCTTTTGCATCTTTTGATCAGTTAACATCAAAGTTTAATATCCCCCGCTCCCACTTCTTTAGATTTCTACAACTTCATTGCTTTATATCAACATCCTCTTCTTATTTTTCATCAAAGCCACCAAGCTCCTTCCTAGATTCCATCATCAAACTTCATCCATCTTCCAAAAGGTCCATTTGGGCCATCTTTTCTTATTGAAATAACGCAATTTGGAACCTCTGACTTTACTAAAGAACCGTTGGCAGGAGGATTTAGGAACACAACTCTGAGGAAGTTTGGGAGTAAGCTTTGACTAGGATACACTCCTCTTCTGTTTGTTTACCACAGACTGTGAAGCAGTTCAAAGTTTTTTACCACCTCCACTGGTCCAAAGTTAAGCTGTCTAAATTTGCATCCACTGTTGACCCTATATGTGACTGATGTAGACAGGCACCAGGCACCCTCTCACATATGTTTTGGTTCTGTCCAAAACAATGACAATCAATATTCAGAACCTTTTCTGATATTTTAAAAATATCCTTAGAACCTTCCGCCATCACTGCAGTATTTGGAGTAACTCCACAAGGTGTACATCTTAGTCGATCAGCAAAGAATACGACAGCCTTTGGATCTCTCTTGGCGCGTCAACTTATACCACATAAATGGAAGGAGAAATTTCCTCCAACCTTTAATTGTGGTTTAAAGATACTATCCATCATTTGACGCTTGAGAAAATATGATACTCTAGACGTTGCAATATGTTGTGCCGACCTTTTTAAGTCTGAACATTTTTTGGCTGGTGCCTGAAGGGACCTGGCCAACACATGACTATGTCTGTGTCTGACTGACTGACTGACTGAGCAGCGGTTAGTGAGCAGAGTGTGTTCGGGTCTCTCCGTAGCTCCTCGGGTTTGCTCGCAGCATGTGTCCACGCCTCCCAGCCACAACACTGCAGTTATTTCACTCAATGTGAGCGGAGTGGAGAAGCAGGAGTTTGAGGAAGTTTGTTCCTAAACGGCTGTCTGCTTCTCTTTACCTCCTGATGTCTTGTGTCCATCAGAGAAACACTGATTTTTAATGTGAAACAGCGGTATCGTGTTTACTGATTTAATCAGGTCTGTTTATATTTGAAAGGGGACGATCTCTGTGGATCAGTTTTTAGACAGTCACAAGCACAGCACACTGTGTGTATGCTGCTTAACCGTTTAGCTTAGCTTTCCACGAATCTGAAATCTGACAAACTCTTGAGTCCTGCAGACTGAGACAAGCAGCCGCTCCTCTAACAGCAGCACGAGGACAGAGGAGATCCCACACTGAACCTTTCTGTCTGAACTTCAATCAGAACTGTTTGATGTCAGGAATGTGATCACATTTATCAACATGTTAGATTGTTTCCAATGAGACATTATTGACTTTATTTTAGTGCTGTCAAAGTTAAGGCACTGATAACGCATTAATGCTAATTCATTTTAATGCTGTAAATTTTTTTAGTGAGCAATCAACATGTGCACGTTCGGTCTCGGGCTTGGCAAAAAAAAGTTGATTCATCAATGCATTGCAATTAATTTTTTTTTTAATAAAAGCCCAACCCTAATCCTGCTAGCTCAGGAATGAGCAGCCTTAAGTTACAGTGAGCTAAAAATAGAGTCAACAGCTCAAATCATGTTACGCACTAAGACCCCACTTCATGACTTTGAGCTGCTTAACGTTTCTCCTTCTCCATCGTCTGTCCATCGCAGTTTGTCCTGCAGGTTCAGCTTCACCAACACAACAGTTAGCAAGCTAAATAATTTTAACAGTTTGTTTGCTCAGCAACATCATCCAGTAATGATGCTCTCTGACCAACATTTCAGCGTTTCTGTCCGCAGTGATCATGCAGCACATGGCTAATTTGCATATAAGCTACTAAAGGTCTCTGAGCACAGAATGCTCAATCAAATATATATCACTGTATTTTTCATTGATTTGGATCGCTGCAACAATTAAAAAGATACATTTGCATAAAGCAAGCATATTTTTATACTCACATGCTGATGAGAATATTAAAAACTTGAAAAATATCCCTTAAAGGTACATTTAGAACTGACAATTTGATAAAGTGCAATTAATTTGCGATTAGTGCCGAGTTAACTATGGAAATCATGCAATTAATCTCGATGAAATATTTTAATCGATTGACAGCACTAATGTATTTTAAAAACATTTGGAAATGCACTCAGAAGTACCTGAGCACCGTGGATAACAGGCCCACAGAAGTCTTCATCCCTCTCACTGCGCCACATAATACAAACGCCCTGTTGTTCCTCAAAGCACAACTATATTATTCATCCTGTTATATCTTGATTGACTTACTAAGACTACCGCATAACAACCATTAATATCCAAACATACCCATGTTACACAATACCCCAACTATCAATAAAACACACTGGCTGGAAAAAAACAACAACAACAACAACAACAACAACAACAAAACATTCACTCAACAGGACCAGACATATACCAGGTTTTAACCTAGTCTTGTTTTTATCAGTTTCTATTTATTTATTTATGTTTTGGTAAATGTTTATTGCCATTTGCATTTAAATTTGGTCCATATTGAGCTTCTTCTTCACTTCTGAATTTGGTGAATTATTGTATCTTGTTTTATGCACCTCACTAATGGACTTTGTAAAATTGCGGACATATGCATGCATTTATTATTTTTCTGTTTGTTTGTTTGTTTGTTTTTTTGGGGGGGTGCAACAGGGATGGAGCTCTGTTGGAGCAGTAACATTGGGTGGGTGGGTGGGTGTGTTCTGCTGTTATGTTTATTTTTCTGTAATTTCTCAAAATGCCAATAAAAAAGACACTAATCCAAAAACAAAACAACCACAAACAAAAAAACACTGTAAAAGACAGCATGCAGAGCCGACTCAAACAGCCTGCAGGACTCACTTCAAAATACATGAACCTCACTATGTGATGTCTAACACGAGTATCTGACACTGTAACAACATTTATAGGTCTGAAAGGAAGGAAAACCATAAAAGCTCTCTTTTAATAATTTCTCTCAACATTAATGACAGATGCATATATCTGTTTGTTGAGTTAGTGATTTGTACTGGATGTATTGAAAGGGGAAAGGGGCGACTGAGCTTGTGTCGAGGACCCAAATTTTGTGCTGCAATTGGCATTGACCTTACCAAAAAACTGATATATATATATTAGGTTATGGTATAACTAATACATTACATTTGTAACTTAAGGTCTATGAAATGTCAATCCACAGGTTTACCTGTGTGACTGCAGTGAGGTTGGCAGGGGAGAAGGTGGGCGGGTTGTCATTGATGTCAGATATCTCTACATTGACGACCACAGTGGACGACATGGCTGGTATTCCATTATCCCGAGCTCCGATGATCAGTGAGTAGCTGGGAACCTACGGGGACAGACACAACAGAAGTTAGAAGAAAACATGATAAAAAAGAAACAAACCAACAAAGAGCACAGAGCAGATCACAGACATGTTGTGTGGAATCGACTAGACAGCAAACTGAAACACGAAGCAGCTGCAATCCTTCTGGTGAGAACTGTTGCTTCAAGTTAAAGCAGGAAGTGAGTTTATCAAAATAATGGATGCTTACAATGTATCAGTGTCACAGTTTGACACCCTTTTTTCTTCTCCTCTTCATTTGTGTAGAGACTAGATTTACTTTGAACTTGCTTGACTGACTGCGTGTTTCTTGACATGTCACATGTTTTAGTAATGTCAATGTTTTCTCAAATCAGCCGGTAATGACAGTGTTAACATAAGGGGTAGAAAAGATCACTCCTCAGGTCTACACATCGATGTGATCTTGACCACTGATCCACAAATTGTCCCTGATTTCTGTTCTTAGTTTGCATTGTTTGGTTTGAGAGGAATTTCAGGCTCTGGCGGACAAAAACCTGCTCGTTATCAAAAACTACACAATGTTAAATAAAAGGAATGTTCCAGTGTGATGGAGAACAACCTTGGAGACCCGGTGAGTACTGTTTTTTTTGGGATAACTTCACGTTGGGAAGAACAGGAGCCTTAAGTAGGAGTCTTTCTACCGATCTGTGCAGTGTGGACCGGAACTCCCAGTAGCCTCAGGTACAACACCAGTGTTTCCCATATACAGGCTCTGCTTGGGCGGCCCGCCCAGGTAAACTGAGACCCACCCAGGAAGATAAAATGTGAATTCCACTTTTTTTTCCAATCAATGATGTAATTTTACAGTGCACACAGACCCTCCGCCCTCATCACACACAGGTGCATCAAGCAGTATGCATCAGCTCTGGCATCAGCCATTTAGCCTAATTAATGTACAATGTCAGAGTGTGGAGCGAGTGTTTTGAATGCACCATGCTTAGTAGTTTCTGCACAGAATGCCTAAAATAATGCACTAGTGTGTTTAATTTTAACGTTAATGCCATCTTACGACTAGGGCTGGGTAAAAAAAATTACTTTATTAGTGCATTGCAATTGACACAGACACCGGCTACCATAACTGACTACATGTTTTGTGTAACTTAGCACGCACGGACTGTTGTTTGCCTGCTAGCTTAGAGCAACATGACGTTTGTATAATGTTACAGTGAGCTAAAATAGAGTCAGCAGCTCAAATCATGTTATGAACCTACGACACTTCAATCCTCCTCAACGTTACTCCTTGTCATTTTTCCATCGTCTCTCCGTCGCATTTCATCCTGCAGCATGTCGCCTCGTCCCATGACAGGTTCAGCTCCTCCAACACAACGGTTAGCAAGCTAAATAATTTCACTATTTTTTTTTTTGCTCATCAACATCATTAATTTTCCTATCCCATCATGATGAACTCTGACTAGCGTTTCTGTCCGCAGTCATTATGCGGGGCTCATTTGCATATAAACTACGTAACGTTTATCTGGTGAACCCTCTCAGTTTTAATGTCAGCTGCATGTGAGGAAATCAACTGTGTTTGTGGGCTTTTGCACTTTAGAGCAAACTGTTCTGTTATTGTTTTATTCTTTGTCCATTACGGAATAATGAAGTGGTAAAACTTTTTGGGTCATTTTGTCCTCAACTAATACTAATAATGTACACTTAATATTCAATAAATACCAGAAGGTACTGTAAGGAATTATCTGTTTAATTATCAGTTTATTTTTGTCATCTGTGCTACTTATTGAATCGAAATCAAAGCATTTTGATCGATAATAAACCGAATTGTGACCAAAGAATCAAAATTGAAACGAATTGTGGTCCTTGACAATACCCAGCCCTAATAAACTGATTTCATAAACCTTTGTTTTACTAGTTTATTCTGAGCCCGCTCATCACCCGCCATGCCACACTGTAACACGCCAAGCCGCCCCACACTGCTCTGCCCGACTGCCCCACCCACCACCACAAGAAAATTCTCAACCTGTGTGAAAAACTGAACATGTTGAAAAAACACTGGACAAAAGTACTAAAACCGATGAAAATTCATTCATTCATTAATTCATTACCTTTATTTAACCAGGCAGGTCAATTAAGAACGGATTCTTATTTACAATGACGGCCTGACAAGTGACAA
>JAPQLA010206555.1:0-14470 GCA_029822935.1 Naso vlamingii | reverse complement strand
ATTTTTGAATAAAAACATAAAACAGTCCAAGTTGGTTACAAGGAACATACACACACACACACACACACACACACACATTCAAAGCAGCCTACCTTGTAGCCATTTAATCCTGCAAGTGGAAAAAAACACAACATTCATGTACTGAGCAAAACAAAAAAGAAGAAGAATAACTGAACTGTGGAGAGAGAAATGTAAATGATTGACCAGGCCTTAGAGGAGATTCTGCACTCTAATGAAAAATACAGTTAAACCCTCAGAGGCTGCCTCAACAAAACAGACTCGTGATGAGAGCCAAACATAGATATGTTCCCTCAGGTCTGTATGTGTCTGTCTCTGTCTCTCCCTCCACCTCCTTCCTCCATCCTCTCCAAGTTTGATATCATGGCGCTAAAATCAGGCCAGCCTGGATAGTAACATGCACATGGCTGTTGTTTAGGAAGCAGCTGCAATGTGGAGTACAACAGCAAAAATACATCTGATCTTCTTACTACAGTCAATTTGGAGTGTGAAAAACTGCTTTGACTCTGTGAAAAATCAGCCCAGTCATGCTGACTCACTGGCAGTTTCACAAAACACATGTATTTATATGAAAAGTGTAAAGGACTAAAGGTATTTTGAACTGCCTCGGGTGTTTTGTGGTATTTCAGCAGCCAGACAGAGCCAAAACTCTGTGCTCTCCTCCATCCTCCACCACTGTTACACAACTGGTCAATGGTTCTGAAATGTCACATACGGCATGAGTGAATGTGACACGAGCTGGTTTCATCAGATGATATCATTTTAAACACACACTGATGCTCAAGATTTAAAAAAAGAAAAGAAAAAAGAGCAACCCTGCCTAAAATATTAAAGCAACACTTTTTGTTTTCATTCCAGTTTTTCACAAGTTAAAATAATAAAAAAAAAATGTTGACATTTTCTGCAAATTAAATGCTTATTCCTCAAAAGTATTTTTTTTCTCACAATGAAACTCCACTCTGTGCAGTTTTAGTGAAAAACCAAAGGAAAAAAGGAAGAATGAAACTTTCTCTAGTGTTTCTATAAATCATGAAGTTTATTTTCAGACATGGAGGAACTTCAGATTTGACTTCTGATGGCTGTGGCAGCCATTTTACTTTCTGCTAGAACTGATATGTGAATTTTGCATCATATCTCCTGAACCAAACATGATAACTCAGGATAGGTGATGTTTACCCCATGTATTCATGGTCAAGCATTACGATGAGACCGTATATGTCATGATAAACTGTTGTCCTGAATAGTTAAAGGTGGATTCAATGACAATGAGAAAAGGAAATGGCCTAGGACGTCCAAGAACCGAGGCGGGACTCTCACTTCAATAGTAAGACTGAATGTCATGATGCCTGAAGATTAAGCGCTACATTTGCCTGAGTGTGTTTGTTCTTGGAGGTGACACCATACGAAGCTTTTCTTTCAAAAGCCTTCTGTGGACGAGTGTTGAGAATTAGCATGTGTGCTAAAACACTCAAACAATGCATCTGCATCTAATCTAATCTAATATGTACAACTATATATACATACATACCTACCTACAGGTATAAATGCATACATACACAGAGATTAGGTTAGTGATCATCGCCCTGGTATGTCTAATGCCTTCAATACACTAGGAGACTATGACAAAACCTTTAAATGACTAAAATCAGACAAACTCTCACATCCAAAAACAGTTTGTCAGCAAGTCATTGAGTTTTTAGTCGCAGACTAAGACTTTGCAAAGACTGCAGCTCTTGCAGGGTTATTATTTGCAAGACTATAACTAGATTCCTTTTGAGAGCACGAGCCAAGAGAAAGACAAAGTCCAAAGCTCCAGAGAGGAAAGGGGACTCGGACAGCAGAGTAAAAAACAGGCACTCTCCCCTGGACAGGGAGCCCGAAACCTCCCTGGGAGTCCGGCTGACTACCAGGGGTCTTAGAGCAGGCATATTTAAACAGTTTAAAATTCTCGAGACTTAGGAGGTTATGTTTCTGAAGAATGCTGCAGTGGTGAAAAGAAAATGGGTTTCTGTCAGATAGTTTAATCGCTTTTGTGTAAAATGATTCTGTTGGTTTGAATGTTGTTGCACTTGTAAGTGACCAGATTGTTAAACAAAATTCAAAATTCCAAATATTCCGTTGCAAAACAGAATTCCCCTGCTGGGCTTCCGCCATAGATGCATATGTTCAGTACACAACTGAAGTGCATACAGCAAGACTGCAGTGGAGACACGCAGAGTAAATGCACAAAAAGGAAACATTGCACAGTTACAGTCTTTGATAAAATATAAAGAAATGGAAAATAAAAAGGGAAACTGATGCCTCTATGGGTATTGATTGTTTTGATGCTACAATCGGCCTTTAAAAACCAGATTGGTGTATTGATATTTTGGTATTCATCCACCCATTGCAGGCAGCGATACAAATTACATCAGCTGACCAACAAACACTGCAGCATTAAACAACTTAATCCAAACCTGGGCTGAGGAAAGTAACTTTATTCTCTGTCTGTTTCACCTGAAAAACCCGGTGGCCGCTCAGCATCTTTCAGCGGTGCCTTTCCGTGGAGCTGACGGTGCAGAGGAGAGGACACCAGAGAACTCCAACTGCTCCTCACTCTCTGTTCTTGATTCACTGGAATATAAGACGCCTACTGCAGCACCAGAAACTTGACCACTTAAACATTTTAATCATGCAGACCCAGATATTCTAATATTATCAGAAACATGACTTAAGAATAGTAGTATTAATTCTGAGAAAGCCATAAATAATTACAGTATTTTATGAATTGACAGAGTTGGAAGGGGTGTTGTTGTGGCTATATTTCTGTTTCTATTTTACATGCTGCTACCATCCTGAAATGTTTGAGTTCCTTGCCTTAAAGATAAATTGTGGGTCTAATAATTTGTTGTTACTGGAGTTTATAGATCTCCTTCGGCTGAAACTAAATCTGTTCATTACTTGGCAGAACTACTCTCATAATACACAAATTCTGAAATGATAGTATTAGGAGATTTTAATTCAGACCGGTGGACCACTGCCTCCAATTATCTAAAAGGGTTTTTTCTGGCCTCAGTTTGTCAGTGAATCACTAAACCCACCAGGCCCAACCTGAAAAATCCCTCTAGATCCACTCTTATTGATTTGCTTTTGTCAAATGGAAATAATAAGATTGCTGCAAATGGTTTCTTTGATTTAGGGATTAAGACTTTAAGATGTTTCCAAATAATAAGCCTTAAATAAAATTCCCTTTAAATTAAAAAACAAACAAGCAAAAAAAACAACCACAACAAAGTTGGTCCATGTTCAAAGATGGGACAGCAAAGAGAAATTTAAAGACAGGTTAAGACGGACAAGAATACCTGTAAACAGAAAGTCGAGGATAATCTGGCTCTGGGTAATCCAGGGAAGCTCAGCAGGGAATTAAAGCCGTGAGTCGTCTCTTCTTGTCTACAGGTGTTGATCCAAGGCGTTGGAAAACTGCACTTGTTTCCTTGCACAAAGGTGAAGACAGGAGGACCCAAACGATTACAGATCAGTATCAAAACTGTCTTTGCTCAGCCAAAATTTTAGAGTCCCTTATTAACTCCCAACTCGAGGAATTTCTTACCGTAACCTTTCTTATTACTGCAGTTTATCAGAAACCCAGGGAATTGGGAGAGGAAATGGAAAACCAGGAGACACTTAATGTGTTTATTAATTTGTTTTTATTATTTATTGTGGTCACACTTTATTTTGATAATCCGTTTGTTGATACTCTACAAGTTGTCAGTAGATATTCAGTCACATGTCAGCAGTGTGTCAGTTAATATTCAATTCAAGTATCTGCTGACTGTCAGTATGTATTGCTGCAACAGGTTTCTTATTATCTGTACATTGAGTCAACATCCTCTGAGTTAACTATCAGCTATTGTCAACAGTGTGATGTCATCATATAATCAAGAACATGACAGTAATCTATCGACGTGTGTTAGGACTGTCCAATGAAAGTGAGAAACGGCTGAGAACAGCAGAGAGTCTGTAACCTGTCGACAGAACACATTCGTGCCGTGATTAAACGGGACATGCGCACTGACCACTTCTATAAAATGAAATGTTTCGGTTCAGGCACGAGACTGCTCGGTTAGGGTCAGGTAAAGACATCGGGGGCGTGGTCTAAGACATCGGGGGCGTGTCTTGTACTGAAGTGAAGTGGTTTGTGGTAACATGTCTGATTCTTCAGATGGACTCTTCTCAGATCTGTAGACCACTTGAACCTTGCAGTCAACTGGCAGTGGGATGCATGTTGTGTATGTGTTGAAAAGGTGTTGTTACATATTAACTGACACACTGTTGACATGCAGCTAAGTGTCAACAGACGGACCATCGAAATAAAGTGTTACCTTGATTGTTTATTATGGAGACTCGTATGGCTGTTGGATCCACAGATGGATGGATCACTAATCATGTCCGCTGAATTTAGGAGAGAACCAAGAAGCTAAAGTTTGGATTTCTACAGAACATTGTTTGGTCTGGGATCATTATGGAATTGGACACTGATGACCAAGTTCGCAATCAGTTCTGCATGTTTGGGGTGATGACGAACATGACGAAGGTGATTTTTCTTGTATCACTGTTCACTTTCTTTATTGCAACCTAAAGTAATGAATCACCAAGAGACACTCTGATATGAAGGGAACAAGACAGGGTACTGGGAGCTTGTGAGAGGTCCCGGTTAAAAAGTCCCGGTACGCCAGGGGGTAAAAACTAGAAGTGGGGGTACTGCGTACTGGTGCGTACCGGCCCACTTAAAGCACTGCAATCTATGAGTAAACATTTTCAATTACAGTCAGTATGAACATTTACTATTACTTTGAAGGTTGGTTTAAATGAATTATTTGATAATTCTGCATAATTTTTTTTCTAAAGATGCATACTGAATAGTAGCTTCTGCAGAATAACATATTTTTTAGAAAATGTTAGTTTCTCTTTTGTCTCCTGTATTCTATCAGCTCTCTCCTCATATTCTGCCGTCCTCAACTTTCCTCCACGTCCACCTCATGTAAATATGTCCTTCTCTCTCTCTGAGGATCAACCTCTTTCTCTATGTTCTTTCTGTCATCCTCCCCATGCTAAATATTAGTTTCAATATGCTTTATTCCCTCACGTATTTTTTTTCTTTTTTGCATAAAAACATAGAAATGTAGCCCAAAGAGAGACTTAATCTTGTATACAGTCATAGCTGTCTGCTGGCATTTCACCACAGAAAATTTTAATAAAACATCAGAGGGCACAGGAAGAAAAGTTCTGAAAAAGTCAAACCAAAATAATTTGCATGTACACATTCACATGTCAGGACAAAAGTTCTGATTCCCATGAACACCTGACACATGCACTATGAGTCGAGTGCACATGGTTTTTTACTCTCTGTAGTTTCTCTCACAGCGTCTATGAGGCAAACATCGAACATCTGTACGTCTGTCAAACCCATAATCACTATTTACACTCACTTTTTAATTATGAATTGTTAGAATGCATTGCAAAGTTTAACCTTTACGTGCAAAAAAACAGATTTGGACTAGGGCTGTAGGGCTGTCACAATAGCTGATTTTTAGTACTGGATTATGGTGAGCAATTATATTTTTGCAATATTTACAGAAAATTGGGAGGAAAATATAATTGTGTTCAGAAGTTCTGATAATCTAATCCTTCCATCTCTCTTCCCTGATAGATGTACGTGACGTGCACGGTGCAGGCGAAGGGCACTCGTCTGGCCAAGCCCCTGCTGTCTCTCGGATTCATGTGTCTGGCGTTTCTCACTGGTCTGAACCGTGTGGCTGAATACCGCAACCACTGGTCGGACGTCATCGCTGGCTTTATCATTGGCACTGCCATTGCTGCCTTCCTGGTAAGTCTCAACAAGGCTCAGACATAATGCTGCGTGTTCGTGTCAACACATTCTCACACCCAGTTCATCATGTGACGCTTGGTTAGGACGACTGCATCGTTTTTTAAGACACTGGGTACCTCAGTGTGTCTGTATGTGAAGAGTTGGGAGTAAGAACAGGATGGTTTGTGCGGGACAGAGGTATCAAGGGATGTGGAGTGTGTGATAGGATACCTAATGACATACAATATTATCAGCTGTTGAAATGATGATACTATATTTCACTTGCCTGTATTATTCATAGATGCAAACACAGGTAACATACATCCTCAAATGCTGGCCAGGGACTTATCGCTCATTCCTTTTCTTCCTACTTTTGATTGAGGTGGAAGGGAAAATCGATTCACATTTAAAAAAAATCTGATTAGTCAAACCAAGAAACTAAGCAAAAGCCAAAACACCTTTTACATGTAATTTCCTATAGTATGCCCGTTTTACAGGACCATCGGACCTCTGATTGTTTTTCTTTATTGCACTGATGAAGTGTTATCATGTCAAAAAAACTTCTCAATACTAATTGTAGTGCTTTGCATTTTGTATTGTCAAGGAGTGTTGGGCAGTAACACACTGATGTAATCTGAATTAAGTTGTGACATTAACACTCTTTCATAATACTAAATCTGGGTCCAAGCCCCGTCTTTCCAATATGCTGCAGTGCCGTGTCGTTGTTTCACCAGATCTGAGTGAAAAAACAACAATCAAACTTTCAGTCTGCTGCTTTTCTAACGATGAGAAACACGAGAGGACATTGATGAAGTACATTAAAAGAAGGAAGAAAAAATTTGGGCTTTAGTGAGTGGGTGCTAAAGTTAGCTAGCTTACATTAGCATACATTCACTTAAAGTAAACTGACCCTGTTCGGATATCCCTCGTAAACATTAAAATTTTAAACTGTGTTTTTGTTTTAACCAAGTCACACCACAGCTGATGCTGTCTACACCCAGTTAGAACCATCCCTAACTCCATAACATTATAAAAACCATAAATTCAGTGAGGGGTAATTTGCAGGGTCATTTTGGTTTAAATGCTAGTTAGCTAGCTAACCTTAGCACTCACTTGCTAAAGCTAAAAGTTTTTCTCTATTCACTTCATGTTATTAAGTAATCTATTTATTTATCAACTGCCACCATGTCCTCTTGTCTTTCTCATCTTTAGGAAAGCAGCACAATGAAAGTTTGATTTTTTGTTTGTTTGTTTTTTTACTCAGATCTGTTAAAACAACGTGGGACACAGCACTGCAGCATATTGAAAAGGCTTGGACCCAGCTATAAAGTTTTGAAAGGGTGTCACACCAAGACTTAAACTGGGTAGATGAAAGTTTGAAGTGTAATTACCTTACAGATACTAATCCAAGTAACACTTTGTTACTTTGACAATTGGGGCTTAGCTTGATTGCTCTCTAACTGAAACTCAGATAGTGGGTTCATTTCAGAAATGTCTTGGAGAGAAATGGAGCTATAATGATACTGGGACTGGATCTAGGAGGAGGGAGCCTCTTCGTAAGGATAAAGCAACGTGACAGCCATCAGTCACAAAGTTATCTTATTTGAGAATGATGTGTTCTTATTTGGCTTGACAACTTTAGCCATAGGTTCACCTACACTCGGGACTCATCTGGTTTTGTTCAGATTTGGAAGATGTAGAGGTGAGATCAGAAGCTCTGCATAGCTGTGCGCAGTTACAGAGGCTACGCTAGCTGCTACTGATGGTCAGAAAATCCTTCCAAACTGAGGGGCTGGCACCTTTTTAAACAAGAATGTCTCCTTTTCTGTTTTTACACATATTAGATACAAAAAAACAAACAAACAAGAGCTCCAGGCATACATGAAAGATATTAAGAGGTTTAGAATTGCCTTTAAAAGAGCTGGTCTGAAAGCAGCCTAACGAGGAATGTGACATGTTACTTTAGCTGTTAAGTGATGAAGTAGGAATTACTTTTGTAATGACTGATGTGTAATGTGTAAGTAGTTGCATGAATATGCTGTCTATTGCAAAATGAATGCAAAGTATTTTCCGATTGCTTCGTACACCGTGCCATAATGAAAAGCATTGTTGCTCAGTTCCTCCTTGCTGACTGTAGAATAGACATACTCTCACTGCACAGACCAGGTTGCTCCAGGATAGAGGACCAGGCATCTGCAAACCCCTGCTCGCAGCCTTCTACAACCCAAGGAATGGGCGCAGAGCCTGTACCTGACCCAGGCTGCTCCTTGTTCACAAGCATTGGTTTATAACAGCAGTTACTGTACAGAGATCCTTGCAGACACTTTCCATAGCTGTTTAATGGTGGAAATGTCTGTACTTTGTCATTCAGTTTGCCTAAGCAGGCAAGGAACATCAAAGATGGTGAGAGACAGGTGAAAGTTCATCGAAATAATAAAGTATTTTAAAGTGTTTTGTCAGAAAGCAAGAGAGGCAGAGAGCAGACTTAGACGTGACTCTGATGTCGTGCTGATAAACGTTCATTAGTTCTCTGGTAATACACATTATGCTGAATACTTATTACGCATGGTGAATGAGGACTGTTATAGTACAGGTAATCCACCTACGAGGCTTTTATCAGAAGTGGCCTTTACTTGTTAAGTTCAGTTGCAGTCTTGACAGCATGATGATGTACACTTGATGTACACGCTGGCAGTCTGTCTTAGCTGTATCTCTATGCATGCTTTTTATGTAGCCTGTGTTTCTTCACGAACAAAACCTGTATAACAGGACTTGTCTTCTTCCCACAGCTGTGCTGCACACTGTCATGACATTAGGGATGTATATTTTGCCTTTTTTCTGTACATGTTTAAATGCATATTATTTACCTCATTTAAACGTTAAACGTTAGGAAGAGGAGGAAAAAGAGTTTGTTCGCTATGTATTTAAGTTCATCTCCTAAGAGGGCTCTTGCACTTGCCACGCTAATTATACAACAGCAAAGAAAATTGACCATAACAAGTTTGTAGATATCTCAACTCTCCCGGAAGTTCAGTGAGTCTCCCTCATATTGACAGCAGCTCCCATGCCCGCAAATGAAATACAGTCTCCTGGAATCTATAGCGAGCGAGCCAGAGCGTGCGTGCCAGAGTGACTGCATGTGTGTGACTGATCAAGTAGCACGCGCACAAGAGGGAGTGAGAGCGTGTGGGTGTGCCTGCGTGACTGTCCATGCAGCGCATGTGTGTGAGAAAGCATCCTGATTGCTCTGTCTTGCTTAGTAGACCAATCAGTTTTCTGTGTGAGCGGGCTTTTACACCTTCTCTTCTGGACCGAGAGACAATCAGTTCAACAATCCAATGTCATGGTACTAATTGTTGAAACCTGTAGCGCATACCACATTACAATACAATGAAAGTTTGGAAAAGAAATAGGGAGTACTTGTGTTTATGTAGTTTTTAGACACATTTGTGTTCATGTAAATAAAAAAAAAGCTTTTTGTTCTGTTCAGTTTCAGAAAAGCTATTTGACATATTTGTGTACATGTAAATAGTCTCTGAAAAAAACAAGTAAATATTGTCTAATTCATAAGTAAAGCAATTTACCTTCGTGACAACCTGTTTATCCTGTAGTCTGGTGGGGGGGGGACTAAATGACTTTTTGCAGGCTGGGGAGGCTGGGATGTCTGAGTTTGTGTGCATGAAATGTTATTATGTCGCTACCATCTTTCTCCTCCTCTTTTGCATGTATGTGTCGCCTCCAGATCGTTCTGGTCACGCACAGCTGATATGTCATTGGTTGCCCTTTGAAATCTGAGCAGTCCGCAACGCTGAGGGTAGCAGTGTCGCCCTCTCCATAGAAAAACGATGGGGCAGCCAGCGCAAAGCAGTTTTACTGCTGATCATGTGTAGAGGCCTTAACAGAAAATAAGTTCAACATGCTGTTGTAATAAATACAGAAATGAATGAAACATGCACATTTAAATGTCCCCTAATTAGTCCTACACACGCAGTGATTGACGCTGCGGTCAAACGGAAAATCATTTAAACTGAATAACCCTACATGACATATGCAATAATGATTAGTGGGCTCCAGGTATAGCATGTTTCCCAGCAGCAGTTGAACAGTGCAGCAGCAGAAATCATCTCCGTGTTCTCCACTTTCCCATAGTTGCTGAGAACATATTTTCACTGTGACTGCAGTGGTTGGAGAGACAGAGGGTCTGTGATGAGGCCTCTGCCCCCTCACACAGAACTCTGTCATTAGTAGACTTGGATTAAAAAACTACAGTGCTGTTAGAGATGAAGAGAGAGAGGAAAAAGACAGACAACAGGTTTTTTTGTAATTTCCACTCTCTTTAGAATACCAGAGAAACTGACTACCTGCCTCTGTCCCCTCCTTGTTCGCCCCTTTGCTTTCCTTTCTATTGTTTCTTGTCTTTCTATCCTCCACTCCTCTTCTCCTTTACTTTTCTCATCATGTTTCCTTTTCTTCCCTTTCTCCTTAACTCTCTTCTCACCTACTTTTTCACTTTCCCATATTCTCTCCCCACTTTTGTCCTCTATTCTCTCTTGTCATTTCTTCTCCTGTCCTGTTCTCTCATTTTCTCTCTTTCTCTCCCCTCCTTGTTTCCTCCGGGTAAAATGACGGAATGGTTACCAAGATGTAACGTTAGAGTTATAAGAGCGTTTGACACAGAGTTTCTGTGGGCAGTTGAAGAGGAACTACGTGAGGACATCAAGAGTTGAGAGCGCTTAGGAGAGCTGCTGTCCATGTTAGCTCCTGCTAAGAGAATCTCCTGGAGTTACTAAAGGAAGCTGAAGAGAAATAACTGAATGCTACTGATGGAGAAGCTGGAAGCGGACATCGTAAAATATGTTATAACGAGGATGATTTACGAGAGCACACGACAGCCCAAAAGGGAGCTGGCATCGTTTGTAATGTAAGTGACGTTAAACATTTACACACATAACACCTTAACTAACGTGCTGAGCTCTTCTCTGGAGAAATGTTAACCCATGGCAACCTTGTGTTTTTCCTGGAAGTCTTGACACAGCCAGTCACCAGCACTTTTAGATCTTAGCGCGTTGAGCATACTGTATGCGTATTGGCTCATTGCCGTTGATGAGATTGAGCCCATAGGTATCAAAATTGGGTACAGAATGACAAGACATTTTTGATAGTCGATGGTATTGAGGCATTTTGGTCGGTGCCTAAATAGTATCAGACTTCGATAGTCAGCCCTAGTCATGTAATGCTCATCCCTGTGATGTCCTGCAGGGATGAGCATAGCAGTCAGGTGCCATGTGAACCAGGTGGGGGCAGAGGTGTGGACCTGAGCATCCCAACCCCTGGCATCGCAGAAGAGCCACACAGACATGGAACATGGGGCAAAACCGGATTTGGTGCAGCAGTAGCAGGTAGATATGGTTGGATTCACTTCTATGCACAGCTCTGATTCTGGAATCAAATTCCTGGAGAGGGGCTGGACTCTTCTTTTCCGAAGTTGCCCTAGGTAAGAACTGCCCGGCAGTAATGGGGATACTCACAAGCCTTCAGCTGAGTGCAGCGGTGTTGGATTTCCCCCCAGAGAGTAGAAACTGCCTGCAAGTTGCCAAGGGTAAGTCTCTGACTGTTGTTCGTACTCATGGACATAACCGTAGTTCAGAGTACCCAGCCCTGTTGAAGTCCCTGGGTGGGGTCCTGCAAGAGACTCCATAGGTCTCTATATTTCATGTGGGTAATGATGGCAAAACCTAGAGGGGGATGTTTGGGAGGAATGGCCTGCCACATCTAAACTAGAGTGGTTCTCTGTCATCTTGGCAATAACAAACAGCATGTTCAAGCAAAAGGTGGTTCATAAGTGTTCCTGGTACAAGACCATCATAAACCAATGGTCAGTGATCAATTTTGTGGTCATACCTTCAGGTCTTCAGCTGTATGTCTTGGACACTTGGGTGAAGGGAAGAGCAGACAGATCTGGTAAGCCCAAATGAGTAGTGAGGGTAAACTGGGAATGTTTGACCGAGGCTGCTTTGACTCACACCACTGGTAGAGCTTCTTCCTCATCCAAGGGGAGGCTGCAGACATGGAATCCAAGTGGAATATGTTCACATTCTCCATTGAAGAGGCAGCTGCAAGTCGTTGTGGTCAGACGGTTGTCAGTGCCTGCTATGACAACCTAAGAACGGAGCTGTTAGGCTGAAGAAGGAGGCCTTTCAGGCCTTGTTGGCTTGGTCCTTGGATCCAGAAATGACAATGCAGAACAGTGGACCATCTCTTAACCTTGCAGGCTTACTTGAGGGACTGTGGGAGTTCACTCATGCAGTTTAGGCCACAAAACGCGATGTCCCCCCATGAGTCCTGTTGGTGGTACTGCAGGAGAATGGAGTGCAGGGACCAAGCCTATACAATCAAAGTGAGAGATGTGTCTGTATATTCACCAAAAAGTCACACACATTGCTGGTTGATGTTGGGCTCCACAAAGGCTGCTTCTTGGCACCAATTCTGTTTGTATTTTTTATAGACAGGAACTCGAGGCGCAGCTGGGGTGAGAAGTGTGTCAGGTAAGGGGACCTCACAATGTAGGTGTTGTACTGGACCGTTGTGGTGAGAGGGAGGTGTGCTATAAGGCAAAACTCTCAATCTACCAGTCAGTCTGTTACAACCCTTAGTTGGTCATGAGCTTTGGGTATTGATTGGTAGTTTCCTCCACAAGGTGGCTTTACCCAGCCTTGGGTGAGGAGTTCAGACATCGGAGAGATCCATTTTGACCTTTGCATCGAAGAGACAGCTAAGGTGGCTCAGGCATCTAATTAGGATGCCTTCAGGGCACCTTCCTTTTGAGGTTTTCTGGGCATGTCAAACAGGAAGAGACCCTGTGATAGACCCAGAACTTGCTGGAGTGGTTCTATAACTCATCCGGCCTGGGGATGATTTCAGGAGGAATCAGAAAACCTTGCAGGTAAATCTTCACTTTCAGGTACACACTTCTTCTGTTATCTTCAGATCAGAGATTTTACCCCCGAAAATGTTTCACATTTCGAGTCAATGACAGCCCCTGTTGAGCTGTACACGCTTATGAATCAAACTCCTGACTCTAAGAGACTCAATCAATGACGAGGATTGGTTTTATTTATCGAGGAAGACCTTAAATGGCTGTGTATGTGTAGGCCTATGTGTTGGCATATGTGATATGTATACACTTTACAAGACTGCATACCGGGGTGCAGAATGTTTTTACACTTGAGATCTAGTTTTACATTTTTTAACATCACAAGATCTACTGGGTCAAAAAAAATTCCCACCTCTGACCAGTAATGAGTCACATTTAAGCTAGTATTACACAGCAAATACATATTACATCTCGGAAAAGGGAATGATTACCTGTTTAATGGGATCTTTGGCACTTGGAGTAATATGCTAATTTCTCATAATCAGGGGTGTAGCAGCTGGTGGCAAGTCCCAGTCAGGCAGATAGGTGGTCATCTGTCATGGTGGATCTGAGCTTGAACCAAACAGGGCTGACAGGCAAAAGGCACATCTCCTTATGTTTGGATACTTCATCTCTGAGAGCAGGTGCCAGAATTCATCCTTGGTGTCTGCAGATGCCCTGGACTTCATCTGAACGTCTTATGGAAGAGTGAGAATTTGATTCCCCACTGCAGTACTATCCAGGAGGAAAAGGATTCCCACTGTTGAGGCAGCGTCATCCACATCAATGTCCGTGTCAAACGAGAAACACATGTATGTGGCAACTGGCTTCACTGATGCAAAGTCTGTGAAACATTTTTCAAACTCGGATGCAGTGCTCCTCACTGGCTCAATGTGACGGGCACTGTCAAGCTGAGCTGCATCTTTACCCTGACGCTGAAGTTCTTAATGCATGCTTTCAAAGTAGCACAGGTCCTGGCACTGCAGCTTGGTTGAATGTATCTGTAGTTTGTGCTTGGAAGTGTTGACAGAGCTGATCATGTCGATTATTGTTTTGTTTTTTCCCTGTAACTCTAAATTCAATTCATTGAGAGTGCCAGTCAAATCAGTGAGAAATGCCTTGTCCATGAGCCACTGCTCATCATCCAGCTGTGCGCACAGAGCATCTTTAGAGTGCCTGGAAAAATCTTTCACTTCAGTTAGCGGTTCAGAAAATCTTGGCAGAAACTTGCCTCTGCTTAGCCATCTGGCGTTGGTATGCAGTAGCAACTCTTTGTGCTCTGCTTTAGTATCTTCCACCTGGACATGAAATAGCCTCCCTTGAAGGCTTCTGGCGTGAATGGAGTTCACAATCTCATGGCAACATCCATCCCTTCTTTCATGTTCAAAACCTCACCACACAAAGCTTGTTGGTGGATGATGCAGTGATAATGAATAAAATCTGGGAAGAAATTATGCCCTTTACACAAGGCAACAAAACCGTTTGCATGACCCACCATGGCTTTGGCCCCATCACTGGTAATGGAGACAGGTTTAAGGCCATGCAGGTGTAGCACCCGCCCCATGAAATGAGGGGAAAGAAAAACTACTACTTCGGAATCACCTTTAATATTTGGGCGGGGCTCTGGGTTCTTAGTTTGTTTTTATGGTGCCGTATTAACCTGTACTAATTAAATGTAACTAATGAGAAGA
>JAPQLA010206465.1:0-18948 GCA_029822935.1 Naso vlamingii | reverse complement strand
CCCAACATTTATTTAAAAATATGTAAACATTCTCAAATCCTTATGTCTGGTAAAATCAATTTCAACTTTGAACATGTTGTTGCTGAAAACACAAATACCCTTTAATGGACAGTTTGAATTGTAGACTATTAAATGCAGTAATAACTAACTGTTAAAATCTTGAGACAACTTTGTTGTGATTTGGTGCTATATTGTGACTTAACCTAACTATAGAAAACTGAAATAAGGCATAACATTACATTACTACCACGTTTCAAAATTTCTTTATGATAGTTTGATGGTGATATTATGGGTATAAATGGGTATTTGCATTTTGTTGTTGTTTTTTTTCGTCTATTACACAAGTGTAATTTAGGCTTTATTCTAAAAAGGAAAAAGAAAGCAGAGGGGCAGTCTTCAACCCCAGCAGGCGGAACAAATGCAAAACTTGTTTTCAGGGGGACTCATAACATCGTTGAACACTATGTCGGCTATCGTGTGACAGCTTTATTTATCTTTGGAGGTATGTTAAATACTTTTTACCAAGAACTCATGCTACACCGAGGTTATGACAGAAATGAAAGACATAACAATGTCGCTTTCCCTCTTAGCTAAATGACCATAGCACTGGATTTGAAAGACGTGTGTTTCGCTCTGGTTCATACTTTACGTTACACACTAACTGTATTTTCGCTCAAGTTTGTAGAGATCACGTTACCGCACCGCATTAACTAACCAAATATTCAGAAAGTTATCTCGTTTCTTGCGTTTTAAAACCCATAACACACCGATAATAGTCGATATTATTACAACGTAACGTTAGAGGAAAACACAGACGTCGCCTAAGTGTAACTTTAACGTCAGTTATCCAGTTAGCGATGTTCTCTTTTCGCCTCCGCAATGTGAGTCAGAACGTAATGTTAAAGGGGTATTTTAAACATTTATTTTAATGTTACATTGTCTCAATCTTTACTGGCATCGTAGGTGTATTACCGCTGTAAAGTTAGAAAGATATTCATAGATTTGAACTTCCGGGATCAATAACTCCCAAGCAAAAGGTTGTTAGGAGGCAAACTATACCTCCTGTCAATCGTAGTTGCACAGACAATGAGCTACAATCTATTTTTAATTAAAACGAGCCGTCCCCCGTGATGTAAGAATTACATCAGTCTCTACCTGCACTGCAGCACCGAGAGCGCATGGACCGTCTACAAGTGTCCGTGCGGAAAAGGAGACGCAACAATAGCTTCGTCTCTGTGAAATGTAGTGTCGCCAAAATCACGTCACACATCGCTGTCGTCTTGCTGCTTATACTGTAGCACATATTTTTGAGAAATGTGCTTATGCATCACAAATTACAATTCGTCTCGGGGGGCTTCACAAACTGCACAGGTGTGACATAGATATAGGCCTATATGAGAGTCTATAGATCCAGACGGAGGTGAACTCCATGAGTCCAGGAGCACCGTCTAAGGGTCAGATATGTAGTCTATTTATCCAGAAGGTAGTGCAGTCCACAGAACCAGAGGCATGTGCAGTCTCTGAATCAGGACGATCTTGGGTGGTCTGGATGAGGAACCCAGGCCACTAGATCTCCTATTCTCCATGAAAAATGGTGACAAGAGAGAGAAATAGAGGAGCTCAGTGCATCATGGAAAATCCCTCGACAGTCTAAACCTATAACAGCACAACTATGGACGGCTTGTGCCAGCCTTAACTATAAGCTTTATCAGAAAAGTCAGCTTTAAGCCAAACTATATTTATATGAATGGGGGGAGTAGATTCATCCAGGCTAACATAGTCATCGTAGTCATCATTAGACAACCATTGTTTGTGTAAAGACAACAATGAAAATGACTTTTAAGACATGTCATTAGTTGTGTTAATTTTGATTAAGTTTTTATGAAAAAATCCTCTCTTTTTAGGATTATATTTAACTAGATTAGGTGGTTGGGGGACAGACACAGTCTCAGAGGGGTTTTTGGCAGGTAACTGTCCTAATGGAAGCACATAGAAGCGTGTAGGACTGCAGCTCTGTCTCCTGGCCTCAACTCTGGTGTGTCAGGGTTTTGGGTCTAGAATATCCTTGGCCAGATTTCTAGAGATGAGAGCAGCTCCATCCAAAGTGGGATGGATGCCATCTCTTCTAATCAGGCCAGGTCTTCCCCAGAATGTCCGCCAGTTGTCTACAAAGACCACATCGTTTGCTGGACACCACCTTGACAGCCAGTGATTGAGTGATGACATGCGGCTAAACATTTCACAGCTATTAAAGTTCTCTGTTGCTATGATGGATTTCAGTCAAGTAGAAAAATGAGAGGGGATAAAAATAACAATTCCACATGTCTTTTGTTGTGGTACCGTTTAGGCTATCCAATCTCACATGTTCAGGCATCAAATTGATGATGCTTTCAACCAATAAAGCTAGCCAAAGCCATGGTATAAGCCAATCAGAGGCAGAGCGGGGCGGGTCGGTCTTGCCAAGAAAGAATCTTGTAGACTGTGAGGCTTGTCGAAGTTTTACAATAACATCAAAACGGTAACAGGAGTGGAAGTAATGATGGTCTAACGTTACATGTGGATATATATTACTAATTCAAACTGGATAGCTGGTGGATAATGTTAGTTGAGAGCAGCTTCTTTGGTAAGTGTCTCTATTTGCTGCTTATTAATGTTACCGTTAAGGTAATGTCCTGTTGAGGGTAGGGTTAATGTTAACCGTAATCTCTGTTAATGTTACTTGAACAGTTGCAGTCGTCCTGAGTTTATTCACTTGGCTTCGGTAACATTATTGAGATGCTTGTACGTAACGTTACGTTCCATGTGTAGATCTCCTCGTTGTGATTGGTCATTAATCTTTTGTTTAAAACACGGAGAAGAGCAACACCGTACACTTAGCTAGGTCTCCTCAAGTTAACAGTAAACTTTGTATGTCAGCATGGGTGCGCTGTCGCTGAAGGAAGGCTCCAACGTATTGCAACAGTTGGCCTCATTCCTCAGGAAAAAAAAACAGAAACAGTTCCAGATTAAGCCTCCATCCAACAAATTTTAATTGTTTTTGGTCCATTTTTCTGACTTGAGTCTCCTTGGCTGGTGAGAGTTCTAAAGCAGTCGATGCTGTTATCAGTTGAATTCGTGGCAGTTGGTATAACAGAGCTATGGTAGCTAGCTAGCTTCTTCCTGAGATTTGTTGTCCAGTTTTAGATTATTATACTCTTGGATCGGTTTGAAAGTTTACCACCTTGTTCCCAAGATATCCGCCTTTAATTTAATGTAAAAACTTGAAATATGCACATTCCTCCAAAATAGGTGCTGTAGTATAAGCAGCAGGATTACAGTGATGTCTGAGGTGATTTTGGTGGTATTACACTTCGCAGATGTGGAGCTATTGAATATTATTCCCAATAAAAATTCCCTATCATTGTGTAAAACCACATTTCTCCAAAATGCGTGCTGTAGTATAAGCAGCAGGATGACAATGATGTGTGACGTGATTTTGGCGACACTACGTTTCACAGAGGCGAAGCTACTGAATATTTGTTTAGTGTCTCCTTTTCGGCACGGACATTTGTAGATGGTCCCTGCGCTCTCGGTCTTGCTGCTGGCTGCAGGTAGAATCTAATGTAATTGCACATCACGGAGGACAGCTTGTTTTGCTAAAAACTAGATTGTAGCTCATTGACTGCACAGCTATGATTAGAAAGAGGTATAGCTTGCTTCCTAACAACCTTTTGCTTGGGAGTTATTGATCCTGGAAATTTGAATTTGTGAATATCTTTCTACTTTACCGCGGTAGCAGAATTTAACGATACATTGTCATATGATTTCAATCTTGAAGTCATACGTAATCCAACATTTTAATTCAGATGGTTGCAATACTAATTGTGATGTTCAGTTAATAGCAGCAGTGGATGTTTTGTCATCCTGAGACATGTCATTGAGGAGGCAAATAAAAACCATGTTACGCTCGATATGTTAGTGAGATTTGTAAATCTTGTTACCTGCTCCTCCTCCTTCGTTTATTTACTTTTTATCATTATGAAACACTTAGGTGTTTTAAAGGCCTATACTAGTGCCTGTGTATCTGTCTCTCCGGTGCTGATATAGCAAGTTTGAAATTAGTTTTAGATATGCTTTGAATGTAGTCACAAACCTGATGCATTTATGTAAAATCTAGTAAGAAGATTATTAGCTCTACAGAGGAAGAGAGATCCACATACCCAAAAGCTCATGTTTAAAGTATTTTTAGCATGATGTTTTGAGTTGCGGGCTCTTCCTCAGACTGCTTCTGGTATATACAGAGAGTCATTGTCTTTAATACCGATAATCCTTCATACATCCACCATATGATACATATAAAGCAGGTATAAAGGAACCTTACAAGTTGACAGTATACTTGTGCATGCCAGTATGAAAAAACACATTATATTATTTAAAACTATGGGTAGATCTATTAGTAACAGTTTATAATGTTCAATGTTGTTGCACATGTCATGTTCTGACAAAATATAAATGTATTTTTTTTTGTTAATAGGCCTTGATATAACAATTCCTCAAGTCCTATTAGCTAAACAATATAGTCCTGTTAGCTATAATAAATACTGTTGGTAGGTCTCAGAAAAAAATCTATACAACAGCCTTTTCAAAAGATGCAGTTTTCAAATGTATAGATATTAATTATTGTTCAGTTAACACAAGTAATCTCAAAACAAATATGGATCTAGAGAGGTTTGTCTTATTTATGTGTCAGTCTGATATCTGTGTTGTGATGGAGCAGGGATGTGTGAACCAGGAGAGAAGGACCTATATGCTGTCCTGGGAGCTACCTCCTCAGACTCAGTCCAGCAGCTCAAACACAGATACCAGCAGCTGGCCTTACAGGTAAACACACTGTCCATGTCAGCTTAAAGCAACACACAACCATTACTACAGGGCTCAACAGTGTGAGTTTCACTTGAATTGTCCCCTAAAAAAATATATATATATGTGAACTGAAAAATGATTGATGAGTACAGTGTGAAAGACAGGAATTTATTTCACAAACTACAATACAAGCAATTCTCCAAGCAACAAACTACCTGATAGAAGATAGATACAACATTTTTACCCCGGTAAAATAAATTGTATGGTTTAGCTAAAGATAATGGGTTTGACAAATCAAGTTCGTGTCCTCCAAAGTTAGTTTTTCTAGTATGAGCAGCTGTGTGTGTGTGTGTGTGTGTGTGTGTGTGTGTGTGTGTGTGTGTGTGTGTGTGTGCGCGCACGCACGCGTGCGTTTGTGTACACACATGCCTTGACAGTACCACCCTGACCGTTTTGGGGGTGAGGGTTCTTCAGGAGCAGAGTCTGGTACAAAGAAGTTTTTAGAAGTTGATGCAGCCTGGAGGATTCTCAGTGATCAGACCACCAGAAGACAGTATGACATGCAGCGGAGAGGTAGGGGTTCACCTTTCAGTTTATGTACTTTTATTACTGATGTTTATGGTTTAGTTTCTAATTCATAAAATTTTTTTATTATTTTTTGATTTACACTGATATTTATGATTAATTTATTTTTTGGCAGAGTTTCAGATTTACATTTAACATTTGGATGAGAAATTTTAACTTGCTTGAAAATTCTGGTTTAAATAAAATTCTCATTCAAGCGTAACCCATCACCTCAGCCAAAGTTCTTTTTTTTTTTTTTTGTAATCAAACTTTTATTTATTCAAAGCAGAAAAAATTGAAACAACATGTTACAATTACAAATAATACATACCATGTAAAAATAACAAACAACACCTCCCCATCCACCAATATTAAAAAAAACAAAACAAAACAACAACACCCGACCCTCCCCAGTCCAGTTTTGCCAATATCAAGAGACAGATAACTGAGATCCCTGCTCTAGCAATCTACAACCCTGAGCTGCCTATGTACGTGACAACTGACGCCTCTGACGATGGACTGGGGCGTGTAAATAAAAAATATTGTCCTGAGGATTAAAAAGAAAATACTGTTCTGAGTTGAAGAAATAAGAAAACCTCATGAAATGTGGATAACAAATGTGAGTTTGTAACTTTCAAGGTCATGGTAACTTTATACAAGGTGATTAACGTTTTACAGACAATGGAGAAAATAAGAGGAGAAACTTTAAGTAGATCAAAGTAGTGGTGCGTCTTACGTCCATATCATGATTTGAGCTGACTCTATTTCTAGCTCACTGTAATGCAGAAGTCGGCTGCTAACTCATTAGCTAGCAGGCAAACAACGGTACCATTAACATCAGTCTGTGCATGCTAAGTTACACAAAACGTGCAGCCAGTTTTTTTATTTCCATGCATGCTAATATTAGCAGGTGTTCAGCCCAATTAATTGCAACGCATTGATGAATCGATTTGTTCTTACCCAGCCCTACATGTAAGATAGCATTAACATTAACATTTAAACACAACAATGAGTTATTTTAGGCATTTAAGGCAGAAACCACTAAGCGTGGTGCTTTCAATTTAGGGGAAAAAGTTTACTTACCTTTAAAACACCAGCTCTACACTCTGTCTGACATTGTAGGTGCATTAAGTAGGCTAAATTGCTGATACCAGAGCTGATGTATGCATGATGCACACAAGTGTGACCAAGGCAGATGGTCTGTGTGCGCTAGAAAATTACATCTTTGATTTGAAAAAAGTGGAATTCGGATTTTATCTTCCTGGGCGGGTCTTAATTTACCTGGGCAGGCTGCCCAAGAAAAGCCTATGTATAGGAAACACTGTACTGTGTTATTAAGGAATTAAAAAGCATGAAGTATATTGCAATAACTGCACTTCATTATTATCACTGCAATCACAAAGGTCATTACTGGCAGTGTTTGAGCAGTTTCAGTAAACAATCATTAGGCCTACTAAACGATTTCCAAATTGCTGAGCACAAATTCCATAACAGTATAACACACAGCACATTGCTGATCATCACAGTCCATAACAACACACAGCAACAAAATCGTTTTTCAATGCCTCTTTCAGCAAAGCCACGGCGCCATTGCTCTTATCACCAGTGCACCATCCGTTGTTAATGCTGTGATTTTTTTTCTAGTCCAATGTAATACTTTGCCACTGTTTCCAGTACAGAGTTTTTTTTAATCTCCATGCATGTTGTTCCATTTTGAAGTGGAACCATCTCAAGCAATACTTCTGTATTGTTAAAATGACTGTCAATTGCTCAGATAAACATGAGTAATTGTGGTGTGTCGTTCACATCCAGGCTTTCGTCCATTGCAAGACTGACAGACTCCGTGGATGACAGTTTCTCCTTCAGAATATTTGCAGTGTTCTCTGACATGTCTGATGCCCGCCTAACCACAGTAGAATCCGACAGTGGAAGCTTTTCTTTCGTTCCAGGTCTTTTTTCTCGGGAAATAACATTGAACAGGCCAGCAGTATGCAGTCCTTTACAATTTCTCCATCAGTACACGGCTTCATCTTTTTCATCAGTTCATATGTAATTTTGTAGGATGCCTCTGTCACACTTTCACTGGTGTTAGTGTGGAAATAGTTTTTCTGAGCAGTTCAGTTCTGTTTGAGTCTCGCCAACTTTTTAGCCCTTAGCTCTCCACCTTTCGGGAAGTCTGTGCTGAACCTTGGGTGTTTTGTTTTGTGATGGCGCTGCAAATTTGACCTTTTAAACTGTGAAATGACATTATCACAAAGCAGACAGAAGCATTTTCCTGCTCTGTTGGACACAAAGAAAAACTCGAGTTCCCAGTCTTATTTAAATGTTCAATGTTCCTCCTCATATTTGCATTTCTTCCGTTCTTTAGCCATTTTAGTATCACACTAAGCTAGTTTTCTCAGTGTGAGGAAGTGCTTGCCTCATGCACCTGCAAACAGAGTGTGAGACCTGATTGGTTGTTCAAACAGTTGAGGGATGGGTGTTAATAGTTTGATGTCACTTCAGAGAAAGAGTGAAATGTTGGTGAATTCTGCTGACGATGATTTTTTAAAAGATTTTAATTTTTTCAAGTGGGACTTAAAAGAGCCACAACCAGCCGTTAAAGAGCCATGGGTTGAGTATCACTTATCTAGATACTGGAAATAGGTGGGAGCAAACCTGTATGCACCATCGCTGAGCGGTTTGAATTTAGCACCTTTACTAATTTCATGAGGCCCTCCCCAAAGCCCATCGCTTCCAAAAGCGACTACAAGAAGGGCGACTGGAGGCAGTAGAATGCCTTCATTGCATCAATTGATAAAACAGCTGCTGGGGCTGTAAAGTCTATTCCAGTGTTATTTACATGTAGCAGTCATTGGATATTATATTATTGAAGGCAAGGTGTGACTTAATGAAGCTGGTGTGGTTACAGTGTATTGGTGATGAGATATGAGATTGCAGATGGCTGGAAAGTACCTTGGTATAGATTTAATGCCAGCATTCAACAGAGTGAGGGGCCTATAGTTAGTACATTCTTTTGAATTTTTATCTTTTTGAAGAAGTAAGGAAATTACTGCAATATTCAGGTCCCTGGAATGTACCCTTCACTACTAAGAATTAGGGTGAGGAAGAGTAACGGGCCATTGAACGTGGGCAATTTGCCCCCTTGCATGCTAAGAACAGCAGCCTTGAACTGTTCGAGTGAGATCAGTCTGTCTAAACCATTTGTGTCCTCTTCAGCAAGACGAAACATGTTCAACTAAGTTTAAAATTCATCACATTTACCCCTGTCAAAAGATATGTCCAATTTGTGTAGGTCAGAATAAGAACTACAAAAAGTGTCATTAATCTGTGAAGAGTCAGTAGTCATTGTTCCCGTCTGCAGGTTGATTAAAGAAATGTCTTAAAACTGTTTTTTTCTTTTAAATCTAATTTTCATGGCTAAAAGGTGGCTGGGCCTTGACCCATGAAAATAATAGTGCTGTCTAGTCCTGTGAATCAAAAACTTTGCACACCGCCAAAAGCTGTGATCAGACCGAAAGCGATGAAGCAATGTTTATCCCAAGAAACACCAGTATCTTGTTTGATCTGTGGTTCCAAAGGCGAGAGGCTAGCAACATTCCACATCACAATCAGCATCCCTAATGCCACTAAGGGATGCCCTGCCTTAAATGCCCTGCCTTAAATCCACCACAGTGGTGGCAGATTTGAGGCAGGTTGGGACTGCAGCTCTTTGTAGGGAGAGGTTAAAGATATTAGTGAACAACCGAGTCATCAGTGTGCAGTTCAGCACCCCATCTACCCCAATATATGTTCTTTTTACCGTTTCCAACGAAGTATGTTAAAAAGGCAAATTGGGAAATTATCATATTCAGTTTTGTTTATGTTTTAAACAGCACCTCAAATTTTCAAGGTTGCAGGCCGGAAAGATGATTTTAAAATATTTGTATCTTTCTCTTATTAGAGCGCTGAAATCAGCTTGGATTCAAAACAGTTACACTAAATGCCAAAGTCAACCCAAGGTCACTATCCAAAAAAATGGTGTTAAAACATGCAAAAAAGAAATGTTACAAATGAAAGTTCCTTTCAGATATTATACTGTTACAAAAAAATAGATGTTTGTTTTCACATGGTGTATGTGAATGTATTCTGTCTTCCCCATCAATCATCCCATTTTAAATTATCACTAGTTTAGCAGCAATTATTCCTCACACAGTGTAACACTAATTAAAACCCATGCAAAGTTTAGCACTAATTATTCATGGTTCAAAGTAATTAGCACTGTCAAACTGTACAACTTGATAATGACTGCTTCCTTAAGACTGAACTGTAAAAAATAAGTGTGTGAACACCCATCTGTTCACCCATCTTCTATAACCAGTTCATCTGTCAGTCCTTTTATTTATTCTTACTTCCATCACTTTTTAATCCATCCATCCGTTAAAGACTCCTGTCTTGAGTATTTTTTCAAAGAATGTGGGCATTGAAGGAACAATAGCTTTGTTGTCCCACTCGGGAGTACTGGGATGAAGCGCTTGTGTGCTGAGAGAACTGCATGTGCATTTTGTCTCTATCACAAACATATCAGAACAGCCACTGTATTTGAAATCTTTTATTTTATTAGGGGTCCAAGCAGCAAAGCTGCAGGAACCCTGATGCTTTTGTTCTCATTCTTCTTATTCTTCTTCTTCACTAAAAATATCTGGGCAGCAAAAACCATAAGGCCTAGAAACACAGAACTTGGCAGGCTGGTTGCAAATTGTACTCGCTACTCAGGCAACAAAAACCAAGCCAGTTAGACCAGATGGTGGCACTATATTAGCACTTTCACATTTTGGGCAAAAACTCCTTAACTGTAAGGGCCAGCAAGAAAATTCTTTTTTCCTCGATTCTGGGGATCCAGACGAATCTATTTATATAAGCCCTGCCCCTTTGCACATGGAAAGATTTCTGCCATTTTGAATTTTAGCCAGATCTGTTTTTTTGCAACTACTCTTAGAGATTTTGATAAAGTTCCACAAAATCTTGTGCGGAATGATCTTTAGACCGATACGAATAAAAGTCTTAAAAGGATAATGGAGCGAAGAAAGTATGAGCGATTAAGCTGCTGATGAACTTTTTTGCTAAAATGTATGTTAACACAAAATTGGCCGTAAAAAATGTATTTTTCGGCGTATCAACACAAAACTTAAGACATATGTTAAGAAGTGTTTTTAGTACATATCTGATAAAACACATTGCGTTTCACCTGTAGGGGGCGCCAAAAAAGCAAAAAGTTTAAATCTCGTGAATGGACGCATCATTTCAAACGAAATTCGGTTTACTCTTCAGTATCTTTAGTCTTAATCATCACTCAGTCGATGCATAAATTTTATAATGATTGATTAACGTGGGTGTGGCTTATTACAAAAAAATCTAAATTTCCAAACAAGTCACACTGCAAACTTTAAAAAATTATTTAAAAATCATCCGTACGTCCTACAAAGCTCAGATTTTCTCAGCATGTCCTCTAGACAGGGACAAAACTTTGCCTCACTGAAACCTATGGTCTATTGAAAAGTCTGTCACGCTTTTTCAAAATGTGCATCATCAATTAACATCTCAATCTCCATAATCTTCATTCAAAAGCTACCAAACTTGACAGAGACATTCTTTAGATGCTACATGTCATCTGTTCCAAATTGTGTTGACATATGTCAAAAGATGAATCTTTGATGACATGGAATGTGTTACTGTAAATACTGCTGTATGCACAACATTTTTTATTTTGCCAAATCTACAATCAAAATTCACCAAAATGGTGAACCATATACTGGATATCATCACAATGTTGTGTGATTTTATTTAGAATTTTATCTCAAAACATTAAATTGTTGAGATTTTTTTAAGTTTTGACTGCAGCAGTCAAACCAGAAAAACAGCAGTAGACTGCTCAATTGCAATCATGGCTGGCACCTGTGGAGTGTGACTAGCGGAGAGGGCAGACACAAGAGAATGGTATGACTTGGAAATCAGTGTTTGAGCAAAATCTGGATTACAAGACAAGTTAAAATTCATCTTAAATCTCACCAACATTTTGATTGTTGTCAACATTTTAAGCGCAAGTGAACAAACAGCCATAGGACATCTCCTTGCCTGAAGTTTTAAAAAGATGCAGATAAAACTCCTTCTCCTTAGTGGTGCGGAGAGTAGGTCACCTGCAATAGTAACATGAAGTTGACAGGTTCAATTCCCGAAGTCAACACTCAGCAGGTGAGAGTAGAAATTTATCCATGTGGCATGCATTTAAATCTGCTGAAGGTTGTAAACTGCCATTTCTGTTTGCCACTTGTTCTTCTTCAAGACACATCATGACTCTATGGCCAATATCTTGTGGTGCAATGGTACAAACTAAATGAAATTTAGTAGCTTAGTCACTACACGATTCTTTGGGCATGTGCCACACACACATGCCATGATGCCTGATGGGATCTGCAATGGTAGCCTGCAAAGGCTGGGACTTGCTGATGCTGCTGCTTCAGCTTGCAAATACCTCAAGCATCAGTGAGGGTCCTCAAGGCGTAGATACTACTTGGAACCTGATGATTGCAATATGTGGCTATATTTTTATTTTATTTTAATCACAAACATCAAATGGAAGACCGTTGCCTTCATACTTTGTATGGATGATAAGCTTAATAATATTAATACTGACCCCACTGTCATGGTTCTAGTGATCAGACAAAGAACAAGGAGGATTTGGGAGTATGACACAATCCATAGGAGGCAAAAATACAGTGAATATCATTGCTTTGTCCAGGATATATGATTGGCTGTTTGAGGAAAATGTCACTGGAAATGCTCAGAGTGGCCACACAAACATGGTGGTGCACTTGAAAAAAAGATTTTCGGCACTGCATTTTTTCTCTGGGTGGCCACCTGCTGCTACAGATGCTCCCTCGTCATTGAGAACAACCAAAAAAAAAAAAAAAAAAAAAGATGCTAGCACTCAGAGAAAACTCCAGCGCCATGCATAAAACAGTGTTTTGTCTTCACTAACTAATGTTAAAGGACATAGATTTTATAGATAAAATAAACAAGTATTGCACAATGTGACTATGCATGACTATTAAGGTTTAGTAGCAAGTAGTGTATATGAAAAGAAGCTGATTTTTGTAGTTTCAGTTACTTTGTGAAGTGATGCATTTATTTTTAACATATATTACAATTTACAGATCATTAAATGTAATCTGCATCATCTTCAGCAGTGACAGCAGACATTAAAAACCTTGGCTTGCACCTGCACTCATTATGAATTACTACTGAATTACTCTGTAGATTATCTGCCGTCAGTGGTGGAAGAAATACTCACATCCTTTACTGCAGTAGAAATACAAATAAAGCAATAAAGTCTCATTACAAATAAAAAGTCCTGCATGAACAATCCTCCCACAGTAAAAGTGAATAAGTAATATCAGCCGAGGATCTACGGCTGCGGGCTGGCTAATAGGGGGTCAATAATTCTGATATGTAGCTTGGAGCCTGACTCATACGTGCTTTAAAAGTAATGAGAAAAATCTTAAAATCAGTTCTTAAACTTACTGGAAGCCAATGTAAAGAAACTAAAGTTTGGGTGATGTGCTGTCATCTGTTAAAACCAGTTAAAAGCCTAGCTGCTGCATTCTGTACTAGTTGGCGGCAAGAGAGTGCTTTTTGAGTGATACTGGCGAGGAGTGAATTATAATAATCGAGTTTGGAGAAGATTTGGGCATGGATTACTGATTCAAGGTCTGACTAGGTAAGTATTGTTTTTATTTTGGTGATGGTTCGTATGTGGAAAAAAACATGACTGGACGACTTTATTGATATTGGTTGTAAAGGTGAGGTCAGAGTTAAACAGAACTCTTAAATTTCTGGCTGTGAGTCTAATATTCTCTGAAAAAGTACAAAAGATGGACTCAATGAGGCGGGAGGAGTTTTGCGTGTTGAAAAGTATTATTTCAGATTCTGAGTTATTGAGTTGGAGAATATTTTGTGCCATCCAACAGCTAATATCTCTTAGACAGTCTTCTGGGCTTCTGGGGGGCTCAGGTCCCAGGGGAAGGTATATCTGTGTGTCATCTGCATAGCAATGACAGGAGACTTTGTGGCACTGAATTATTTGGCCAAGAGGCAGCATATAAATGAAGAATAAAATCATCAATTACAGATGTAGCAAAGCTGATTTGGAGTGAATTGGCACTTTTGTTAGGGAAAAAGCTAGCACAAAGCCAACGGTTAAAAGATGTGCCCCGCAACACCCAGTCAGCCAGTGAAGGGGGACTTCAATAAATTATTTATGGTTTAAAACTCACCATTGCACTACAGTGTGTACGTCATCAACAGCCAACTCCAACCAGCCTTTCCCGAAACAACAGTGTTTGAAGAAGCTGACTCCACTTTGCTTGGACAACAAACGTTTCAGATGTACCAAACACAAGGGAGAAATCACAGGTGGCGATCTGGTCATAGATGTCCTTGCTTTGTCCCGTGTATGCAGCAGGAATGCCCTTTGCTTTCAAAAGCTGTACCTGCTCCTCCATTATCGACAATTAAGGGCCTATGACCAGCACCATGGATTTCTGTCCCTGTGCTGACATCAAGTTGCAGATTTAGTATGAATAGCTTGGTAATAGTTTGCTTGCATTCATAAAATGTTGGCTAAAAGAGGAGTGAAATGTAAACACTCCAAATTTTCTGTGAAGATATTAAGTAGCTACTGTTAGGGGAGCAACAGTGGACTATTTCACCAAGGCCAAGACTGATAATTTTTCACCACTCTCAAATTGGGTGACATGCTGTGACAATTTATTTTATTTCTGTCCTTTCTGTCTGTTTTTGGAAGCACGATTTGTCTTTCATAGAGACGAAATGCTGCTCTTTTGCACTCCTCACTATACTCTTAACTTACAGTTCACTGCTAGTCAACTGCGTTTGGCTTGGAGGACTGAACCATTTCACATAAATAGAGGGAAGTGTTAGTTGATAGAGGTTCTATGGATGTTTTGTGTGTTTATTTACCAAAATAAAACCATAAATTAAATGCTTTTTGAATAATTAGTGACCTTGACATTTACTCACACACCTTCCTAACAATCCAAAATATATGCCTTATTATATTACAGATATAATAATTAAATGTAACTCATTTAACATACTGTTCATTATCAACTGTACTGTAAAAGGGCAAAATATCATGTATCAAACGAATGACAACATTCTCATCTAAATATTTAAACTAGTAAAACTCTGTAGTTACCATAACTTTTCAGAACAGAAAGAATCACTGACACTCAAATAACACAAACAAATGAGGGCTGATTGCTGTCAGTAAACCCTTCACGCCACTCGAGTTTTCTTTAATCTTTCTTTAATACTAATGGTTGTTTTACTCACCAGTTATAATAGATGTAATATAGTCAAATTATCCATTTTAATTTAGATTCTAGCTGCAGCTTCCTAAAGTATTTGAAGACTTAGAACTAGGACCTGGCAGGCCTGACTTTACAATAATAAGCTCTGGATTAAACTAGCACAGGTATTACATCCTCTACACTGGCCATCAACAGAAAAGGCAAGATTCTAGATATGTTAGCATAATAGTGATTTATTTAATGTGCTGATCGAAAGAGAGATTGCATTAATGTAATATTAAGACTTAATTGTCAAACTTTGAAAAATTACACAGTGTCGCATGTGACTGTTCAATGATCAAACTAGTGTCTGTGTCGAGCAAGGCCAATCATCTACATGAAAGTTTGGTTAGAATTTAGGAAGAAATTCTCTACTATCTGATCCTTTACAGTTGACAAGCAGGGCTCTAATAAAACAATTTGTGAATAATCAGCTACCTTTACATTTACATTCAGCTGAGTATCATCAGCCCAGCAGCTGATATTAATTCCATGATAGCATATAAAATGGCCAAAAGATGAATTATTAAGAGACATAAGCAGATAAACAAGACCTAAGTCCAGTCCATATTTCCCATTAGAAACATTTGTTTCATATACATATTGTTTCTATAGAAAACACAGTTTTCTTTTAATTAAGTAAAATTTTATCCTAAGAGGTAGAAGCTGAATCCAAAATATGCAAAGCATTTTGCTCCTAAGTAATTGCAGGTTAAGTGGAGTGTCAGGCCACGACTACAGTTTGAAAATGTTAAAAAAAAAAAAAAAAAAAAAAAAAAAAGTTTATTTAAAAGGCAGAGGCTGAAAGTAGCTTAGACACAGCCCTTACTAGTTTTTAAAGAAATGCTCAATAATTTTTTAGAAACCCTGAATCAAGACCTCATTGCTAGCGTAAAGGTTAAGCCACAGCAGTCAGATTGGCAGGGGGTAATCTTTTGGTAGCTTATATATAACAGCAAATTTAAAATAATTTTTGAAGAGAAACCCATTGAAAGTTGCTTTTAAATCACTTCCCTTTTTAGCAGTATTGCAAATACAGGCTTAGCAATGTGAGGATATAATACTGTTAACATATAGTTAAATAATGCTGCTTGTCATCTTCTATTACTAATAAAATAAATATGCACTAATGCTTCTCCAGCACAGGAACTGAAACAGGATTGGCCAGTGGATTCTACAATCTGCCTGGAGAGCATGACCTGGGACCAGGGTAACTATACACCATGAGCACTGAAATAACACACACACACACACAAACGCATGTTTGTATCACTATCTTTGTGGGGCCATTACTTTGACTTCCATTCATTTGTACAGCCTAACCCTGACCTTCACCTAGTTATGCCGAACCTAACCTCAATTCATACCATACACATAAACTTAAATCTTCACACTAAAATTTAATGTTAAAGTTGTAGGGTCCAGGATTTTGTCCCTACAAAGACTGTTGCCGGACACACGTACCAAAAAAAAAACAAAACTAAAACACAGTAGCAGGGATCTTTCACATCTCACCTGTTGAGTTGGACATTCAGCAGACTTTTGAACCAGCTAAATACAAGTTTGACCAAAAAAACATGTCAAATTATCATTTTGTGTTTTATTATTACAAGTTAGTGATACACTTAACTCTCCACTTCATTCCATTGCATTGCTTATACTTTCGTCTACACCACAACTTAACTCATTCGTTTGTTAGCAAAACATAGTTTCAGAGAGTGAATGTCGGCCTGGTGCATTTTTCAGGTAATATGGAAAGACAGACTAGTAATGCAAAGTAAGAGCCCTCCAAAAAACCTTAATGGAAGGCTAACACAAAGCAGTTAACTGGCTAACATACTGTCATATACATAACCTCAGTACTTAATAAATCAACATAGTTTATAATTCGCCATTTATTAATCACTTGTGGTTCTGGAAACTTCCGTCCTGATGATAAAAAATCTGCAACTAACTCGCACCACTTGAACCAGTTTTCATCACAGAACTTGATGTGTGCTTGATGATGCATTCAAAGTTCTTGAAATTTTCTAGATTAACTGACCCTCACCCTAAAGTGATGATGGAGAATCATTTTGCTTTGTTCTTGTTGTAAAATGAATTACTACAGTAGCTGAATAGGGCTTTTAACTGTAGGTAACAAACAATACCTCTCTGCATGATAACCACATTAAGAAGGCAAGAAATTCCAACCAGTTACCTTTTGACAAGCACACCTGTACACACCTGAAACCCATTCCAGACTACATCATGAGACTTGTAAGATAATGCCTTTAAGCTGGAGTCTATGATTTGTGACATTAATCAAAATAATTTTCTTCATTTTGATGGTGTTTAAGGCCTAAAAGTACATTTTACATGTTACTGACACCAAAAGGAACGAAAAAGATCCACTCTCTCTAGCGGCTGCTGGCCTGCAAAGAATCCAACCAATCATTATCACTCGGTCCGAGTGGGAGTGTCCCCTGGCTCAGTTTTGCCCATCCCTTTCTCCTCCCATCTCCCTCCCTCCATCCTCCCATTACGCCCCCAAAACAACGCGCATCGCAGCTTGCCTTATGGTTGGCAAAACACTGAGAGGAGGAGAGCCAGACAGGATAAAGAATGGAGGATAAAAACAAGGAAAACCGCCTCTGCCACCTCTGCTCGCCCCACTGACAAAGCAAGAATGAAAAAGAAAGTCTGCCGGTGAAGGAGCTGGAACAGAGAAAAGTTTGGACCAAGCCAGAGGATAAATACAAGTACATATTAGGACTGCATTTCAACGGTGGAGTCAGCTCCGGGAGTCAGCGGCCTCAGAGACGATGCCATGACTGCAGAGTTTTTGTTGGACAGGTAATCTGCTGTTTTATCGTGGAAGTTGTGTTATGTTTATGAAATATGTATCCTGCATTGCGACATCGATAACTTATCAGGTCAATGCCAGCTTACGACAGTGAAAGCTAATGTTAGCTTTTCTGTCAGCCTACTCGCTCTCAAAATAATGTTAGCCTCCATGCCGGTGTTGTGTCGACAACAGGGAACAGTCTCAATGGGGTATCTCGACACACCACCAGCCTTATAAGCTAATGCAGTAAATATGTTTTACACATTCCTTGTGCAAAATCTGCTTATTTGCTCGACAGAGATCCACATTGTGGTGCCAATGGTAGCTACAGTTAGCCTCTATGTAGGCCTCATAAGCTAATATAGCTAACATGTTTACACCTTCTGTGTGCAAAATCAGCTTGTTTATTTGCTTAAAGCAGGTCAATGTTGTTGTCATTATGAACATAAGAAGCTAACGGCAGCAATCTTTTGCCTCCATGTCAACAATATTTGATCAAATTTAAAGTTGTACTGTTACTTTCAGTTGTCTAATTGTGATTTTTTTTTCCTGTAGAACAATCGCTTCCACAGTAGGCAGCCATCACTGCTCTAAATGAAGACAGAAACAGCCTGACATGTCAGACAATGCCAGAGGACCTTCTGTATAACATTATTGTTGTTCATATTCATTTATATATTTTTTTCATTAAAATAAAAAAACTATTTTGGGTAACAAATTGTTTGTCTTCTTTCCTGATACATATAATGACAAATGATTTATCACAATTGTCTTATTTATATTCATATCCAGTAAACAAGTCTATATTCAATTTGAATTTTTATTACCGGTTTAAAAAATAATACACACAGCAAATAAACAAAATATAGCACTGTTTATTAACAATTTAAAAAACAGAAATGAAAGACAATGAGGTAAACATATACAATGTGCAGCAACAAGAATGATTAGTCCAAATTCAAGCATTTTTTTCAAGGCTACCTGGTACATTAAAAAAAATAGGATTGCACTTTTTTTTAAAAAAGTTACAAAAAGACAAATGAATATGCCAAAAAAAAGAGCTGCAACTAGCTGTTCAGCATTTTTAAAAGCCTTATATGAATAAATTACGTTATTTCACACAGGTGGATAAATGTAAAGTCTTGCTGTTTCTTAGAGCCTGCATAGGACAGACACGCATAGGAAAGGGTGCAGCTCAGGGTTTGATGCTAGAATTTTGTTTTTATTGTTACGTAGTTCTTTTACATTGCATTTGCATTGTGTTGCTTTGTCTGTCATCTGCCCCTTTGTTAGAATACACATCCT
>JAPQLA010206395.1:0-18966 GCA_029822935.1 Naso vlamingii | reverse complement strand
AAGTCTTGTTTGATGTGTTTTGCTTTCAAGGAGGTTGTTCTTCTGATAACTGTTTCTTCTTCTTTTCTTCTTAGAATTTGATACAAAATTGAAAGTTTATCTCACTTTAAAACAAAGAGGAGAACATCTTCAGGAGCTCATCATGCTGATGCTGCTGCTGCTTCTTCTTCTTTTTCTCTCTCTCTCTCCCTCTCATTAATTTAGACACAAACTGGCTTCGCAATGCACATTTTGTTTTCCCATTTCATAATTCGGCCCACTCAGTAAGTAACTCACTGGCACTGCGCTCAAATATTCAGGGCAAAAGTATCCAGCTCAGAGCTTCAATTGTGTCGCCTGTTTGTTTTGTAAATTGATGAAAAAAGTTGATCTGGTGTATTTGTGTGTCACGGTGTGATGCTGTCCAGAGTCCTTAAAAAAAACAAAACAAAAAAAACAACGGGCGATTGATCGGCAGACAGATCACGTCTCTTAGTTCAGTTTCTTTGCCTGCTTGCTCTTTTTGGTAGTTTGTGGATATTTTGGGACTGATTTCATGAGCTACGTACTCATGAACAGGAAAGTGTAGCGACAGAGGGAGCGGGGGGGAGACATTTTGCGCAAACTGTTTTCAGCTGTTGTTCCAATCCTCTCCTCTGGTTTGGAGTGATTATTATTGGCCCGACTAATAAATATCATAAAATAGTGCTCAGTTTGTGGCGACAGCTTTATTTTTGTTTAGTTTTGATTGTGAGCCCCCTTGTTGTTCAGTGTGCTCCAGTAACTGTTGGTTTTTAGATATTTTCAATGACTTTTTTTCTCTGCCCTCACCCGCCGCAACAGCGCCCTGTCTGTGGTGGGGAACCTTCTGATTTACAAATCAAGCACTGATCATGCTACAAAAAGCCTAAAAAGTCACCAGTAAAGATTAAAGTCACAGACGGTCTCTCCTGGTTGGATTGGTGTGAACTGACACCTGACACTGTTTTAGAACTTCATTGTCAGACTCATTGCAAGTAGTTGTGAGTTTCAAGTCATCTGGTTGCAAATCTTTGGTGTAAACTGGGCTGTGAAGGCAATGAGATTAGCTGATCTGATTGGCCCTGACTGAAATCAGCTGTGACACACCCTCTAATTGTCTATTCCTCTCACCTTACCTCTGTGCCAGGCTACACCGCAGATGCACCTGCGTCTATGTTCACAAAATTATCAAAAAAGATTGCCACACCTACGTATGCTCCCTGTGCCCAGAACTTAGACCTTCATCAGTGCTGCTCCCAGATTCATTAAAATAGAGTCCTTAATGTTTTGTCCAGTCATCATAAATATACGTTAACGCAGAAAACTACTGTGGCATTCTGAGGGCATTTGAGGGAGAACATTCTGTGCAAACAATCTGAACTATGATGCAAGAGTGATTTGGCTCCTCTGCATGGCAACCTACTCATGGCTTGCCCACTCACACACATTGGAGAGGCAAGTGTTTCTTGCCGGCAACAACACTTTCGTGACTCCCCCTACTCACTGGATTTGGCTCCCTGCAACTTCTGTCAGCCAAAATGAGATTTAGACTCTGGGTTGAAGCCGTCGACCCAAGTTTTAGGTCCACGATGAAACTGAAATGCACACCTACCTTAGGTCACAAAAATGTGTGCAACTCAGGTGCTGATGATGATCAAGGAAGGTAATTTGGAAAGAAAAAAAAGTTATTGTTTGTACCTGCTACATGCACATTACTATGCAGTGCTCCATTCAGAAGCAACAGGAGCAGTCTTGCTGCTCCTGCCTCTCCACAATGGCAGCGGCTATGGCCTCTGTGCTAGAGCTGTTTTGTAGCCTTCCCTGCCTTAGAAAAAACAGAGAGAAAAAGAAAAAATGAGAGGAAAAGAGACATATGGAAGCCTTTGAGCTGGCTGTCTAGACAAGGCAGGATATTTGTTTTTTTTTACCTCATGATTTATGAAGCGGGCTCACACTCGTGTGAGTATGTGTTTATTCATGTGTGTATAACTCCCTTCTTTTGAAAAATCAGTCAATGTGTGTCTTATTTACAACTTTTTACACCAGTTGCTTCAATTGCACAAGTTGTCAGTATTTACTTCAATTCAGTGATCCAAAAAGGACTTTCATAATGGCACAGTTGTGTGTATTACAGTGTGTGTATGCTTGAGCAGTAACAAGCTTTTACGGTATACCATGGTATGTAAAAATAGCAAAGGTACACCTGGCATCTTGTTTGTTTGTTTGCATGCTGATGTTCCAGGCTAAGCATATTGTCTCATTTCCTGTGCTGCGGCTTTTGCTGTTCTAGTTTATCCCAACTAGTTTAGCTATGTTACAGCAGCTCATTGTAGAATTTAAATTTATACATTTAAAATAAAATATAAATTTATAATTTGTCTGCTATAAATTTCAGAGTTATTCTGCTCAAACACTCATAGCTTTCTTGGTAATCCCACAGTTGTTTACACGCTCTTTACTTTTTGTAATTATTTTATCGTAGCAGTTAGCGATGGCTTCTTATTCCCCCTCTCACTCCCCTGCTCTCTCTTGATCCCTGTGTCAAAGGTGATGCTATTTCTCTGTCTGCAATAAATGTAGTTTCCTTGCAGTGTTGGAGGTGAGGCTTAATAAACCTGAAGCATTACTCTGCATTTACAAACCTCAGTATTAGCTGCTTTTGTTTGTCAAGCCACCAGTAGCCTGTTGGGAATGACCGACTGTAGTATTTGCAGCTTCCAAGCAACTGGAAACCCAGGGAGACTGGGTCCCTGCAGGAAGCAAGCAGGGGCCCAGAGTTCACAGATCAGCTTTCCAACAGGTTCTCCCTACTTCCCACCCCAAAGGTCATGCAGAGAAATGATCTCTGATTTTAGGCAGAACTGTCTTAAGAATCGCAAAGTTAGTGAAGCTGGTGACCATAATAACAGGTATTCCTGAGGCCAGAGCAGGCAACATTTAATCCTGTTAAAGCTAACACACACCTGCCACTTTGCTTTTCTGTGATAGGGTTGACCAGTTCACACCTGTTTCACATTGACTTTGCCACTTATGCCTCCTCTGCTCAGTCATTCACTGTCAGATTGTTTGTCGCCTTCATGCAACACTCTCCAGCACTTACCTTTTGACTGCTCACCTGCTGCTGACCCAGCTTACCTCTGACTCTCCTTTTTCACGGAAACCCCAGTAAATGCCTCAGCTTTCCGTTCCTGACCACGAGTTTTGTCCTTGCCTCTGTGTGAACAGACTGTGGCTGGGATGGGTGTTGTCTTTTTGTTTCCTCTGGGCTCTGTGCAGACATCTCACTTCATTGATCTCACTGATGCTCTGCAAATGGGTACCAGTGCTGTCCTGGAAGTTTTCATCATCAGTTGCAGAGTGTTCTTGTCCTGGGCCATACACGAACCATTCCAGATTGCGATGTTTCCAGTCAGGATGCTTATTATTGCTCTTCTGTGGAAGCTGATCAGAGTTTGGCTCTGATATTTTGCCTTCTTAAGTTTTTTCAAAAAGTAGAGCACTGTCTTTGCTTTTACACCAGGGTGGTGATGTGTGAAAGGTTCTCTGTGATGTTTATCCCCGGGAACCTAAAACTGTTGACTGGCTCCACTGATGTCGACAGGAGTGTTTGTCTTCACCTACTTCTTCCTAAAATCGGGAACATGTCTTGTGGAGTATATTTACAGTACTTGTATAATGTCATCAAATTGGGGCAGGCGCTAAGTAACCTGTTGTAAACATTTTTACTTTAAGTTAGTTTATTGACTTAGCACCATGTTTAACAAGCAGAAAAACAGGTTCAATAATCGCTCAGGTGAGATGAGCAAAGTGTCTTGAGACAACTTTCTTGTGATTTGGCACTATATCAAAAAATTTAATTGACTATGGTAGTTGATTATTGCTAGCTGACATTTTACAAATTATATTTATATACAAATGAAAACTAACACATCCATCTATAAAATAATTTATTTTTAAGTGAACAAGAACTTAAGAACAATGCATAATCTACATTGATTACAATTGTTGATTATAATCTTTTGCGAGCTGCCGAGGCAGTTTTGGATGCGTGAGCACCCAGTAACGTTTGAAAACACGAAACAAAACTTGTAGGCAGTTAAGACATCGTACACCTGAGAAAAATGCCTCTGTTTCTGCTGCTGAATATTTTGGTCAAGCCCAAGGTGAGCCAGCCAAACCGAATAAGACCTGTCTACTTGACACACAAGATTATAGGCTTGACAATGTTATACATGCCACAATGACTTTAATCACTGGCAGCCCAGCTTTTACATTTGTTTTCACTTTTTTTATATACATAGTGTCATATGCTGCATATCCCAATAAATGTTAGGAAAGTTTTTAAAATATATACTACTCATCTGCAAACAATCAGCCTTTTTTTTAGCAGACACATACACAATAATGTGATTTATAATGTTTTGTAATTAAATCATAAACAACAAACTTAGATGACAGAGAAACAGACAATCATGGGCTAGTAATTAGTTTTAGAAGTGAAATAACAGAACTAATATCTAAAGGGAAATGATTATGTGGCATTGTTCTTTCTTTCCTTCTTTTCTTTTTTTCCAGATATTGATGAGTGTGGCCTCAACGAGACACTATGTGACCCTCATGGCTTTTGTGAGAACAGACTGGGCTCCTTCAGATGTCTCTGTGAGCAGGGTTACCAGGAGTCCCAGGATGGCCAAGGCTGTGTAGGTAAGCATGTTGAGTCTACGCCTGTCGTATGAATTTTATGCAAAATAAACTTGACTTTTCTTGATGTGACTCAGCACTGGACTTATGGCTTGTGTGTGTATTTAAATTAAATAATTAAATAAAAGTTAAAGTATATAATTAAATAATATCGAACCACCTTAGTAACTTGAGATGCTTACATTCAAGGTTCAACTGACTTCAAGATACAGAGCCCTGGGGTGGCCATAAAAAGTAAAAATATATGTATACTGAGGACATGAATAATCCCAGAGTGCTCAAAATGTAATTTTTTGCACACTAGATGAAATTCATTGCCAAGTTTAAAATGACTTCATACTAAAATATGACTAAATATACTTTATATTCAACCTGTACTTAACCAGAGGGAATTAAAGACCTGGTGCCCTCTGTAGTTGAAAGAAGTAAAGGCCCTGGTCACTATTTGAGGACATACAAGTAACCTACAAAGCTTCAGCTTCTCACCAGAGAGTCTGTGTTGTAGGTTTAAAATCCTGCTCCCCCATGCCTACGTGCCATGCCATGTCAATGCCGCATGCAACTGGCTGTTAAGCTTGCACTTTAACAAAACTTTCCATCTCCTCACTGCATTTTCATTACAACTATTAACTAACAAATTTATTTTCACTTGCTGCCTATACAAAGGTGACACTTGAAATGAAACTTAAACTTCTGTCAGTTTTTCTTTCTCAAGTAGTACTAATACTCTAGTACTTCAACTTCAAGAGCACCCTCATTTCTTTAGATAAGTTCAACTTGAGCTATTAGTATCATCAGAAAATGTACCAAAAACTTCAGCGAATCAACATGTAAAAAAAACTAAATTAAAATTTAAACTGCCACTTTTGAGCAGAAAATGTGAACTTTCTTCATTTTGAAGTTTTCTCATTTAATATATCACAAATAAAGTCCTGGTTTTCTGTAAAGCTGAGATAAATGAAGGGTCTCACCATTACTGGAGAATTTAGGGTATTACACCTCATGTTACCTTTGGCCTTAGTGTCAGAAAATCTTTAAACAGCACTGGTATTGCCAGATTTTGTAGACATACCATCCTAACATGGAAAACATGGAGCTAATATTGAAAATCAGCAGTCTTGGTTTGGAAAGAGTGTGAGCTGATGGATGCCGGTGGTTTCCACAAGCTAACTGGGCCCCTGCAGCTCCATCGTGTCCAATTTCCTCCAACAGGAAAGACTGTCATAGCACACTTCATCCTGCTGAACCCTGATAGAAAACTTCCCCACACACAAACATCCAGTGACCAACCAGGAAAACAGACACACAGACACATAAAATACAGTACTAGAAGTACCAGTGCAACTCAATACAGTACGTGCTTTATACACAATTACACACACACACACACACACACACACACACCCCATCCGTCCCTTGGCAGTGCTGCTGGGTCCCTCCCAAGATCGGTCCAGCCAGCTGCCTCTTCCTTTTTGCCAAACCATTACTGTACTGTGGCTAGCACAGATGGACTTACTTACACACACACACACACACACACACACACACAATCCCTGAAAGCCAACAGTGGTGGTGTATCACTAACCATTCAGCAAGCATGACGTTTCTCTGTCTTCCTTCCCCTCCTTCTATTTCTTTCCACTTACCAGCCAACTTTTTCCTGTTTCCTCTCTGCTGTCCTGTACTTTTCACTGATTCAGCCTTACTACTCCATATATCTTTTCCTCTACCCCTGTGGTTTCCCCTTCTTCCCTCAGACATTCTGTCTTCTCCTTCATCTTTCCCTATCTATCTTCTTTTTTCAGTTAATTACCTCGAGGAGGCTTTGTAACAATATTGCCGGTTTCAAAGCTTTCCACTGATAAGCAACTGCCAACTCCAGCTAATCCAGTTCATTTATTCTAAGAACTGAGCAAATCATTGAACTACTTCACTTGCAGATCAAGGACGATGTTTATTTGTTGATTTCCAAATGTTTGGCATTATGGCTGGTAAATCAGACATTTATTTTGAAACTCTTAAATTCTAATCTCAATTATGGTGAGAAGGTTTGAAGGTTTTTGCAGTATTTTGTATTTTGTCAGTTGACAACTTTCAGGCTGTCTACTGTCTGCTGGAAGAATATCAACATTGCTTGTAGGTCTGCTTTATTGTGAAGGTCCACTGAAGAATTGTTGATATGGAAATTGGTTGTGTTATGAGATATCAAAATTATCCATGGAGTTTTAAAACAAAAACAACTAATTCCATGACATACTCCCACGAGTGATTGAGTTTAAATGAACTTAAGGGACATTAAGGAAGACATTTTTGGAAGACACATGGTACAGTTGACTCTAGACTCACATCACTTGACACAGCTGAAAGACAGTCATTGGCCCATCTACAATATTTCCAAGATGGAACACAACTATCTCAGTCATCATATCATATTGCTGTCTGTTTAACTTTTTCAATGACTACATGTCAGACAAAACTGACCCTGTTTCATGTGACAGTGATGGTTTGAAAAGCACTTGACTGTCACAGTGTCATAAACACTCTTGTACTCTTGTGCATGCATTTCAAAAAATCTTGCACATGTTGTCTATCAATATGACTATTTTATTGCATACTCAGCTGAACGATGTTTTTAAAAGTTATTAAAGTAGCAGGTCTTCAATATTTAGATGGAGATACTTTGATACATTTCTCATGGTTTTGAAAAATTAGGCTAAACCAAAAGAATTTGTAATTAATGTCAATTCTGAACCACATTATACTATTAATTTTTATTTTATATGAAAAAACTGAATTATTTATCTTTTGGTCTAAATGCCACCATAAATATGCAGTGGCTTTTAAAGATGACTTCATTTGAAATATGTGTAGAAATTAGTCATCCAAATAATTATAGTTGTTTAAACAACTGGACAAACACATTTTTAGTCATAATTTTGCTATAGCACGTCTCATTGTGGTTGAGCACATCCTAAGTAGTTATTAAAGTAGCAGATGCAGTGTCTTGCATTGCATGAAAAAGTATTTCACCAATAAATGAAAATCTTTATTTTAATGCAAACATATTTGTAAACTTCCTGTGTCTTGAGTTATGAGTACTGCCAAAAGTATTTGTGAATGCACAGCAATGTCACTGAGCTTGAAAGAAACTCATCTTCCACCTTTGTGCCATACACTGCACTGTGCATTAAGAGTGAGAAACCTTTAAGAGAAATATATGGAAAGTGTAAGGCATAATGCAGCGACACATATTTGCCATCTTTTACATTTTTTCCAATAAACGTACATCTGCTAAACTTGCAGACATCGAGCCAACTTTACACACTTGAAGATGCACAATATTATTATGTCTTTCTTGTTAAGAGGCTAATGAACAGGATATTTCTATGTAAAATTTACTGACGTTTTTCTGTTCTCTCTCTGTAGATGTTAATGAGTGTGAGCTCTTGAGCAGTGTGTGTGGAGAAGCCCGGTGTGTGAACATTGATGGTTCCTTCCTCTGTGTTTGTCCCAGCGGTCAGGACTATAACGTCATGGTTGCAAAGTGTGAGCCTGTTCCCACAGGTAACCCACCTTAAGCTTTTGTACAAATTAACAAACAACCTGAAGTCTTACGGCGGGGACACACATCCTGTGCCTGTGTCACATCTGCGTCAGCTGCACATCTGCTTATTCTTTCGGTGCCCATTAATGCAGATTAGAACACCCACAGCATGCAGGAGACGCATGTGGGACGCACATTGTGTGTCTGCAACACTGCAGCTCAGGAGGCTTGCCAATTTTTTTCGGCAAGACACACATGATTCTCTGCTAAAATGGACAGAGAAATAACCTGTTTGCAGTCACAATGACATCATACCAGCAACATTCACTGTAGATTTAAGATTCGTTGTATGTCTTTCAAAATAAAACCTCTCACAAGTGTATATGTGCAGAGAATCCCTTCATTTAAGAAATTAATTGTGAGGCATTGATGTGTAAAACAGTATTTGTATTTAAGGATAAATAAGAGTCAAGCCAGAGACCCAGTGTAGTGAAGTTTAGTTTAATTTTTTAATTTAGACTGATCATGGGCTTTGGCTGACTTTATCTAACAACACGGTGCATCGGACCAGCCTGAAGTGGAGACACACCTGCAGCATCTGAACAGGGACAGAACTCCGCTTAATATAATGACTTTAAAAGTAGCAAATGTCTTGCTTTAACAAATTTCGTTGGTTTATAATATGAAGAATTGTAAAGTGTCATTTCCACAAGGCTGTTTGGTCAGAAAGTGACAGATCATAGGTAATAAACTTGACATTTCATCCTCCCAGCAGAACAGCAGCAGCCTCGCACTTCCTCCGGCACTTCTGCCTGCAGCAGACGCTGCATGTGTGAACAATCACAGAGAGCGCGACGTAGCAGATCAGCGATGTAGACCACGTTTTCTTGCTTATGCTGCTTACTTACGCTTTCCTGATCAAATGTTCAAATCATCTGTAAATATGTCAAAAGTGTGGACAGATAAAGCTACATCAGCTCTTCAAGACTGTTTTGACTGCAGATTGTTACATGCTCAGAGATGATACTACCTATAAGAACCACATCAGTCTGGAGGAAAACACATCATCAGTCACATCTTCCATCAGCATATGTGTTGATGATGTGGTAATCACTAAGATAATAAAATTATTTCCAAACCAGAACAACAGGATGACAGAGGAGGTATGGGCTCTATCCAGAAGGAAAAAACAGCTGATCAGGTGACAAGTAAACACACAGCCTCAAGAAGACCCACAACTGTCTGTATCCACAGCAGATTTAAAAAAAAAAACATGATGAGAGTGAATGTGGGGACAGTTGCATGGCTAAATAACATCTCTTGCCATGTACTAAGAACAAGTGCAAAACAGCTAGTTAATATCATTATTGATACTTTTTACAAATCAGTCAGAGAGGAGAGTTTTTTGCCTCCTTCAAAACAGCCACCACTATCCCTCTGTCCAGAAGGTCTGCAGTGTCTAGTCAAACTAGCTACTGCCCTTTTGCCCTTTCCCCAATTATGACTAAGTGCTTTAAATAAGGACGATTTCTTCAACCAACCTGGACCCTTTCAGTTTGCATTCAAAACCAAAAGATGCGCAGCCTCCACACAGCTTGAAAATAACAACAACAACTACAGTATTCGACAAAATCTCTCCCATGAAATGACGGTTATGTATGTAACGTATGTATGTTACGTATGTATGCGGTTCTATGAATTTCGGATGACTGCCAGAGGCAGTGCTTAAGGCACCTGGATGTCCATCAAATGCATGTGCAGGTCGAGTGTGGATATCAATAAGGTAACTTGTGACAGGGATGACGTATGCCTCTGCCCCAGTACTTAAGGCATGCTCACTCTGGAAGTAACCTCTTGGCAATCTTCTCGTCAGTATTCCGAGTGACTGCCAAGCTCTGGCGGTCATCCAAAAGTCATAGAACCATGGTTACATACGTAACCAACGTTCTATTTCATTTCTACTGACTGCCAGAGGTGGTGCTTAAAGCACTTGGATGACTAGTACCAACAGGGTCACGAGGAAGACCTACTCACCCTTTTGGAAGGCAATGATTGGTGTGAAAGGGCAGCTATAGCCAACGAGTTGTGTGTGGCCACACTGATCCCATAAAACCTCGCAAAAGTGCAAGTTGATACCCAGGATGCAGTGGCACAGGTATCTGAGAGCGGGACTTCATGTAGAGCTGCCCGTGATGTAGAGATACTCATAGCTGAGTGTGCCTGAACGTGAGGGGGGACTGGGAGGCCACTATTACTGTAGGCATAACTGATGGCCTCCACAATCCACTTTGATAACCACTGCTTGGACAAAGCATGGCTCCACTTATGTCCTGTGTGACAGATGAACAGTGATTCTGACTGCCGGAATTCAGCAGTCATCTGGATGTACATCCTCAGTGCCCGAACCGGGCACAGCTGAATTCCAGTTTGCCCCTGCTTATCCTCCTGAGTGGGGGGTTCAAAAGCTGCAAGACAGAGGCTGGTTTGTATAAGACGAAGAAAAGGTCTTAGGCAAAAATGAAGGATTAGGCCATAAGGTCACCCCAGTACCATCGGGACTCCAGTGTAGGAACTCTCAACAAGGCATGCAACTCACCCACTCATTTATCCAATACCATGGCTAAAAGAGAGGCTGTTTTCACCGACAACCACTTTAATTCCAACCTCCTTAGAGGTTCAAATGGGGGCTGACATAGTGCTTTTAGTACCAAAGGCAAGTCCCAAGAGGCCAGTGGGCTTCTTCGAGGGGGTCTCGGCCTCTGAGCACCCCTAAGAAAGCGAGTCACTAGAGAATGGGACCCCACAGTTACCCGGTCCATTCTGCTACGCATAGCTGACATTGCAGCTATATACACCTTGATGGTGGACGCTGCCAGGCCTTCGTCAAAATGTGATTGCAAAAAACTAAGAATGACAGGTATCAAGCAGTGAGTTGGCTCCTGATTATGTGCTTGGCACCATTTCACAAAAAGCTTCCACCTGTTAGCGTAGAGCGCATTAGTGTGTACAACCGTGGGATCACATGCTCCTAACAATGGTTCAGGCCCTTAAGAGGCCACACACAAAGTTGCAACCATGCCGGGTTCAGATGCCATATTTGGCCCCCCAGCTGCGAGAGGAAATCTGTCTGTACAGGCAGGCACCAAGGCTCTCCGTCCAGTAACTGATATAGTACCGTAAACCAGACTCTCCCTGGCCATCTGGGGGCCACTAGCAGTACCTTGTGATTTTCCCTGAGAATCCTCTCCAGGGTGGGTAGCATGAGTGGGAGTGGGGGGAATGCATATAGGAGCTGCTGCAGCCATCCATGTGCCAATGCGTCTTGGCCCAAGGGGCTCGTTGACTCCCCCAGTGAAAACCAAAGGGGACAGTGTGTCGTGGTCTGAGAAGCGAAAAGATCCATCTTCGCCCTGCCGTATCGGTCCCAGATGGCCTGCACCACTTCTGGGTGCAGTCTCCATTCCCCAGGATGGGGGTGTTGTGAGGACAAGAAATCTGCAGCAGTATAGTGTGCGCCTGTTAGTTGCATTGCCCACAGGCTCAGCAGAAGAGGGTAGGCCCATGAGAGCAGCTGTCGAGTCAGTCTCAGGGAAAGTAGGGATCTGGTGCTCCCCTGGTGGTTTATATGGTAAACCACTGATGTGTCACCCATCCTTATAAGGACATGCCTCCATGCTAGAACTGGCAAGAAAGACGGCTTGTACCTCCAACACATTTATGTGTTGTCTCTGCTGCTGACGCTCCCATGAACTTCGGGCAGCCCTGCACTGCCACACAGCGGCCCACCCGACCAGGGATGCATCTTTTGTTACAACTTCTCTGCGCCAAGATATGGACCCTAAAGAAACCCCCTGAGTCAGCTGTGAATGCGTCCTCCATGGGCGTAGACTTCTTAGACAACTGGCAGTAACTCTGACCATCTTGTACCGGTGATGTTTCGGATGTAACCTGAGACTGTTCATCCAAGAGGCCTCAATAAGAGGAGGCCCAAAGGGACTACAGATGAAGCTGCCGTGAGCATGCACAGCAATGTCTGGAAGGATCTGAACATTAGGGTCCTGCCTCTCCTGAATTGACCCATGAGCTGGATAATACTGTCGATCTGTCGCTGAGACAGGGTCACCCTCATTAGCTGGGAGTCCAGCTGGATGCCAGTGAATACTGTTTGCTGACTGAGTATTAGGGAGCTCTTGTTGTAGTTCACTGTGAGCCCTAACCTGGTGACATGCGAGACTAGCAGGGCTGAGTCTCTGAGTGCATCTACTCTTGACTGGGAACAAATTAACAAATCATCTAGGTAAGGGAAAATGTGCCCACCTTTGCTCTGTAGTGGTGACAGTGCTGCTGCCATGAATCTTGTCAAGATCCTGGGTGCCAGTGAGATTCCAAACGGCAGCACACGGAATTGGTAGGCCCTTCCCTTGAAGGCGAAGTGGAGGAACTGTCTGTGACGGGGAGCAATGGGAATATGGAAATATGTGTCCTTCAGATCGGTGGTTGTAAACCAGTCGTCTTGTTTGACGCCTTGTAAAACATCTGTTGTACGAAACATGCGCAATTTGAGCACTGTACCTGTTTAAAGGCCTTAAATCCAGTATGGGACGAAGTCCGCCCCCTTATTTTATAGAATAGAACCCACTGTTTTGTAAGTGTTGCTCTAATGACTCGATGGCACCCTTTTCCAGGAGGGCTCGGACTTCCTGGTGTAGGGCCAGAGCCTTGGTCTGATCTTTCACAATGGTCATTTTGACCCCTCGAAATCTCGGTGGTCAGCATCTGAGTTGGATGCTGTAACCCTGTGACAGAGTGTACACCACCCAGAGGTCTGATGTAAGCGCTTCCCAGCACCTGAGTTGAGGGCTGGTTAAGCGTCCGAACACCGTAGCGGAGCAGTCATTGTCTGCTCCCTCACCCCCTCCGACTCTTGGAGGAGCGATGGTCAGATGTCATGCCTCGCCGTGCCGGACGAGAAGGCTGGCTAACGGCCAGCTGCGGAAATCTCTGTGGAGTTGCCCATGTTTGTACAATGGGTTGTGGTATTGATGGAGCTAACAAACTGTTTCCTGGCTTGTTACACTTGTAGGCTGCGTTCTAGGGCTTGCTGTGCAGCAGGACCAAAGAGCTGTCCTGGAATAACAGGGAGAGAGTGGAGGGCTTTCCTGCAGGGCTCTGAGAATGGTGACTGAGCCAACCATATTTGATGCCATGCGAGGGTTAGGGAAGACATTAACCTACCCAACTCTCTCGTCATATAAGCAAATGCCTGTAATGAAGCCTCACTCAGGCTCTGTACTGATTGGTCCGCTCCAGAGGACTGGAGGGTCTGGGACAGAGCTAGAATTAAGTGTGACATTGAATTACCAATGCGTGAGACACATGCTGCAGCATCATAGCTCTTACCAATAAAATCATCAGTTAATCGACACCATGGCCGGAGGCGGCATGCGCCAGGTCTTAACGCCTCATCAGGCTAGACTATCAAGGCGGAAAGGGCTGTTTCTATGCTCGGCATGCGGTCCAGATCATAACTGGACGCACCCTGCTTGTTTGCCAACGCCCTGCAGTTGCTAGGGAGATGAGAGAAGCTACTGGGGTATGTCCAGCATCTCTGCAGCTCCTCAGTATAGGAGGCGGAAAGTGGGACACTAAAGGCAGTAGAAGGAGAGGCCGGCTAAAAAAAAGGCACTCTGCATAGGTACCTCTGCTGGTGCCGCGTCCAACCCCAAGCGTGCTAGCGCTATTTTCACAGTGGGTTTGACTGCTGATTCTTGGCTAGCCACTGAGCCCCTCAGTGAATTGTGGCCAGTATCAAGGGAGTTAGCACCAGAGTCGTGGGACGCCATGTCTGTTTCTTGCCCCACTCCCCAGCAACAGCTAGGCTCTCTGAAGCATTGATTGAAAGTACATCCTCCTCCTGGGTTGCCACGGCTGGGGACAATATTGGAGGAGATCGTGAAGCGGCTGCTGCGGAATCACTAGCAGGCTGTGCTTCAGGTCGTTGTAGGTTAAGAAGCAGTGCCTTAATCTCAGCAAGCTCAGTGGCTAAGGTGTCTACTTTCTGGGCCAAAGGATCTATCTTTCTCCATTTGCTCTCACTGGGAGCCTCCCGTGACTCTGCTCTGCGGCTCCTCTGCTCCTTAGGAGGGCTGTTGAGAATTCCATCCCCTCTTGAGTTGGGCAAGCCTAGTGGCACAGGCAGTTAAGCTCAAGCAATTACAATTCATTCACGCCTGCTGAGTTAATCCCTGCTGTAGGTGTTCTATGCCTAAGCAACTGGGACACCTATCGTGACCATCGTCAGGCTCAAGAGGGGCCTGACAATCTACACAAATCATAAACATGTCCGATACAATACAAGTTACCGGACGATAAGCTAATCACACGGGGTTTTCGGCGTGTAAACAACCACAGAGTGCTAATTAAGGCTCTGCTATAAGCTATGAGCTAACCCCCGTTAGTAAGTTACAGGTTGCCGAACAAATCAAGGCTATCAAATATGTGCGCATCAAAGAGCGAGCACACTCCCACCATGTAGCAAACAGGCAAAATACAGTTCGATAAGAGTATTTAAACTTTGGGTAGACAGAGCATCAGCTCACTCGTCAATCAAAACATAATAGTGCGTGTTGAAAACATAACGAAATTGCAGGGATCAAGGTCGCCCCTAACTTAGAAAACTACAAAATAGTACTTAGAAATTCAAATAAGCAAACGCTAATATCTCTATTAAACACTTGTAAGCTAGCGAAAACAACACAAAATACATAATATGTGATACTGAATGTCACATTTCAGATTGCTATACGGCGAAAAAACACCAACTTAAACTTGAAACGAAAAGTTGTTAGCTGCCAAAGCAGAGCGAGCACACTCGTAAACAGCGTCAAATGGAAATAAATCGACTTACCTGAAAACTGATCAATTGGCAAGACAAAATCACATAGCCTAACAGCAAACTGCAGTCTTAAGAGGACGAGAAATCGCTGCTCCGACCCATTCAGGGTTTACAAGACTCCAGGCGATTGCTCATTTAGCTACACTTGACACTCCAAACAAACCTGCTTCCACACGAGAAGATGGCAAGAGGCTACTTCCGGAATGAGCATGCCTTAAGTACTGGGGCAGAGGCATATGTCAGCCCTGTCACAAGTGACTTTGTTGATATAGACACTCGTCCTGCACATGCATGTGATGGACATCCAGGTGCTTTAAGCGCCGCCTCTGGCGGTCAGTAGAAATGAAATAGAACTGATTTGAAAACTTGAGTACCACACTCTACAACTGGATACTGGACTTCCTCCAAAACAGTGCCCGATTGCCCTTAAGGCAAATACTGTATGTCTAGCTTCACACACCTGTCTAGCTATGTTTGCCTTCTAGCAACACATAAGGGAATACTTAAGTAGCTAAGGGCAAACCTTAGAAATCAAAGGGGTTTCCCTTAAAACCCCTCTAAGTGTGTCCTTACGTTGATTTATGCAACTCGCTTTATTCTAAGGCATCCGCAGATAAGAATTTAAGGGCAACCTTAGCCTAAGTAGTTTTATGCAACTGGGCAAAGATCCAGAACAGTCTGGACTGGCAGTCACACCTTCTCTACTTTAGTGCTCAACAACAGAGGCCCCCAGGCTCAGCCTTCTCTTGTTCATGATATACACCCATGTCTGCAACCTGAACATGGAGAAATCTTGAAGGTTGTGATGGACATCGACCAGATGTCAAATGATGAAGAGGGTTTGGTTTAGTTGTGTTTTGTCATCTTGGCCTCATTTTTCTGTAAATGATGTGCATGTGTTTAACTCAATAAAAATATTGTTTTTATTTGCTTGTGTTTTGTCAATTTTCACGTTTTTTTAAGATGCAGAGACTTGAGGTCTCATGGTCAGTGCAGAGAAGGGACATCACTATTTTACATGCATTTGAGTTGGATGTTTTTATTGCCAAAAATTAATAAATTCAGTTTAGTGGGTACCTTATGAAACTTTTTTAGATGCATTGCCTCCATCTTGTTTAAAGTTCCTATAGCAAACTCATCACTTTATCTTGCTTTAGCCTAGTTGGTAAATGTAACAAGCAATTCAGCTGTAAAAAGTTTGCTGTTTTCTCTTTTGGCAACATTGCACATAAGGAATAAACAATAGTATCTGTGCATAGAGGGGCTGAAAACGTTTTCACTCCTTTAGTAGCCAAAGGAATTAACAAATGGATAAACTTAAATTTGTGACAGGAGGGGTTCCTAAGGTTTTTAGAAGGTCAGGTCTGGTGTCTACAACTCATGATTTGATATGAGTAACAACTACTGAGGTAAACATATTTAATCATCCATCTGATCTGTCATCCCTGCTGTATGTTCATTCTTGTTTCCCCTCTGTTCACCCACTCATCTTTCAGCATCATCAGTGGAGCGTAAGGAGTGCTACTATCTTCTGAATGATGAGAACCTATGCGAGAGTGTGCTGACCAGCCATGTCACCCTGCAGGAATGCTGCTGCACACTAGGAGCCGGCTGGGGTGACAACTGTGAGGTGCATCCCTGTCCTGTCAATGGCACAGGTGAGTTAGAGAAGGAGGAGGAGGAGGAAAAGGAAGGGATCACACACTGAATATATTAACCAGACACACCGTTGGCTATATTTCAGTGACATAGTAAACCACATGACTTTAAAGTATAATTTAAATACCTCAATGAACTTTCCCAACAGCTTTAGCTGCCTGGCTGATAGAGACCAGCGAGTTTGTTATTTTATCCTTACTATTCTTAATAAACTGTTGTAAAATTTTCAAGAAGCACCTACCAGACAATACATTTATAGGAGTTAAAAACATTGTCTTGCTGATGTAACCCACTTGTAGTAAATACACTGTGTTGCTAGGTTCAGAAAGAGCTCATTTGTCATAGACGAAGACAGCCGAACAATGAACGACTCAAACAACAGAGTAAACTGCAAAAGTGAACTCTTTTAGTGAGTATTAGTTGGGCAGAGAAATTTTACAACATTTATAAAACAATGATATGAAAAATAACAAAGAAAATAAAATGGTGCCTTTAAATTAAAGGGTTTTTGGCTTTTTGCCTAATACTGGTATGGTTTGGGTTTTGTGTTCCTTCAAATGTTCGATTAGTCAATCCGTGTCTGGTGTCCCTTCGATTATTTATCACTGATGTGTGACACTCTGGGAGAGGTCAATAGAGTCACGCGTTACCTCTATCGGGTGTGGGTAGCAATCCTGACAACTGGGTCGGCCCTACCACCAGATGGAGCTAGTAACGAAGAGTCAATCCAGCCTCTCTAAGATCTTTGGGAGGCTCGCCATCTATGGATCACAAAAGAATCACAGATCACTCCATGCAAGGGTCTGGACCCTCTCCGACAGACTGGACACTCCTATGAAGACCAGGGTTCTCCAAAAGACCTGACCTGTTTAATTTGGCAAACAGGATATGATCTAAGGGTAACAGTCAACATTTCAAAGAAGAGATTTGGTCCTGAGGGTACTGGCCAAAAACACCAGGCAATCTACGCTGTCAGAATCTAGAGCAGAGCAATTTTACTTACTATAATTCCAGCCATGCAAAAAAACCCTTTCTGGTCTAACTCGCGTAATACTGTAAAATAATCTGGCTCAGAGTATTCTCTAATGCTGATCGATCCCAGATTTCTACAACAGACAGTTATTTCATCAGTTGTTAAACAGCCCACTCCGCTGTGCTTGATCTATCTTTTCAGCGCTATTCAATTTAAAATGTAGTTATTAAATAATTCGACCCACATCATAACTGCATCCTAACAATAACCTATATTGTATTAAATAAACCTACATATTTAAATGTTAGGCTTAAACAAAAACATTAAATGTATCCACAATCATAGACAAGCTTAAACGTTGTGATTCAGATGTGGTGCTATGCATTTTGTATTTCATCTGCACTTTTTCATCTGAGAACTGAGTTTTATTTCGTGGTGTCACCATCAAACGTCTCTGATTCCTCTGTCTAAAAAACTTTGTGGGTGCTCTAGGCATGGTTAAAAGGAAGCACAAAAATATACACACTTTCCTGCATACTACTTTTCTAAAAATACCAATGTTTGCAGTGAGAGATGCAAACACACATTTCACCCCAGCTGACGCTAGTCTTTTGTGTGCAGCAGCCTTTATAAAATGAGGCCTCTGGTGTAACTATTGGAGCTTGATGGCAGGGCAGGGGAGCAGGTGCACATGACTGGCTGGAGAGTGAGTGAGTGATCTGGAACTGCGTTCAGAGTTACTAACAGTGAGCAGGCTGCATTCAAAATCCAAACTGTGACAGAACACCCCACTCCCTCCTCAAGGGACGGCTCTCCCAAAACCAGATGAGGGTGGATGGTGGGGGTTCTGGATTAGGGTTAGTATCCAGGTTAGGCAGATCAATCCATTTCCAGGGCAGGGTGGGTGGAGGAGGTCTGGGGGAGGGATCCATCCTGAGGGTCCTGAGAATCCACTAAGTCCAGAGAATCCTGAGGATCCAAAATGTCCTGAGCATCCTGAGAGTCCTCAGAGTCCAAATCATGTTCCTCTTCAACCAAAAGGACAGGAGGAAGAGAACAGGGCTCATGGGGGCGAGCTGACATTCTGGAAACCTGCCTGTGAGGTTTTGGTGACGTGTGCGCACTACGCGCCGGTCAGCCAAATGACCACTGCACCGACTGCGCTCCGCCTGCGCCGAGGATAGACCAGGTTGG
>JAPQLA010205893.1:0-19093 GCA_029822935.1 Naso vlamingii | reverse complement strand
AAACACTATAAAACACTACAAACACAGAAAAGAGCACGGAGCCGCTGCAACTAGCTGCCACTGGGGCGGCGCCATCTGCCACCGCCATCCATTAAGGAAGCAGGAATGAAAAATAAAATAAAACAAGACCAAAACGGGCCTGGAGAAAAGCCTGGGACTGTCATTGGCTAACACTAAATACAGTGTCATTTGATTTCATACATGCTTTGCCATTGCTGTTCCTCATTCTTTTTTCCTGTCTGTGATAATCTTTCTTTAATTTTTGTCTCATCTTTACTCTCCCACAAATTTGGCAGAATTGTTAGGGCACTAAACTTCTTTGCAGTTCTTATCCTTCATTCAAAGAGCCACTGCCTGGAATGCTTGATAAGTTAAGAATCTTGTTTGTTTAATATATGTATGTTTTGTTGGCTTCTCTTCTTTATGAGTTCTAATTACTTTATGTTTGATTTCAGTTGTGAATGGGGAAGAGAAAATAGGTAAGTTTGTTTTGCTTTGCCCTTTTTTACTTTTTAAACATTTTTAGGAGATTCTGTTTAATTCTGAGATTCTGTGAAAGACCCATATTCTTAACCTGAAGACACTTCTGTTTTTTAAAATGTAACCATTTCTTGCCTGATGATTATTATGACTGTTCATAGTTTTGTTAAATGAGCAAACACATTAATCTAAACGATCATAACACTGTAGTGAAAAAGTGTGTCTCTATAGGATACATAAATTTCTGCTTTCCTTTAACTGTAAATTATAGACTGGTTAGTTTGACATCAGCTGTTTGTAAGACAATGGAAAACTTAACAGGGAAATACATAGTCATAGGAAGTCAAACAAAATTTTTAGAAAGCAATATGGCTTTACATCTGGGAAATCAACTACACTTCTGCTTCTTACAGCTCTCAATAAATAGTCTCAAGCTTTGGATAGAGGACAGTCAGTATACAGTTAGTAATACAGTTCCTCATGAAGGACTACTATCAACATTAAAATCTTACTGTTTAGACAACAGAGTTATTAGCTGGATACAGGACTTTTTACACAACAGGAAACAGCAAGTGGTGGTAAATGGTGCCAACTCAGACTGTAAGCCAGCACCCTCTGGGGTTCCACAAGGATCTGTTTTAGGTCCTGTTTTCTTTGTCAATACATAAATGATTTGTCAGATGTAATAAAGTCTGATTCACATGTTTTTGCTGATGACACAAAAAATATTTAGAATAATTACTAGTGACACCAACCTCAGCCCATCTTCAAGAAGATCTCCATAATATAACATCTACATATTGGTCGAACAAAAGACAACATATTTAATTATTCAGTTGGAGATCTTGCAAGTGAAAGAGGAAACCATTATAGGTGTAGTGGTTGATGGATCAGTTGAATTTGACACACACATTTCAGAAAAAAATTTTAAAAAGCCAATTCTCTGATGGCAATAATCAAAAGAACTTTTCAGAATCTATGCAAGGAAATGTTTCTACCACTATTTAAGCCTTTAGTGAGTTCTCATCTTGAATTTGGTAGTTCCGTCTGGTGTCCATATAAATTAAAACAAATAGAGAAGATTGAGAAAGTCCAAAGAAGAGCTAAAAAGTTTATTCCTGCACTGGAAGAGATATCATATGAAGAGAGGTTGAGAAAACTATGTTTTCCAATTCTTGTTTACAAAAGATATAAAGGAGATATGATTAAGGTTCATAAGCTTTTCATGGAATATATGACAACGCAGTTAAGGCTGTGTTACCCATCTCAGGACTGAAGACCAAGGTAACAAATATGTGAAAGCAGGTAAGAACAGGAACAATGAAGACTAGATGCAGTCTGTATCTCTCCAAATTTGGCAGTTGTAATTAACCTAAAATCATGCAAACAAACATTTCTCATCAATGCATTTCAGTTTTCATGTGACATTCAGGTCCATATTAAGGTAACTAGAGTCAATTCACTCCAGGATTCACAGTTTCTGTAAAACACACTTTTTAGTAAATTACTGTTATAATCATACATCCACTGACTCACATATTCAGTTAGCATTCGTAAATAAATCACTTTAACACACAGTATATGACTGATATCAAGACTTTGACTCAAATTCAGTGCAAACCATATCATGACACAATGCCCCTTAAATGTCAAAACAGACATCATATCACAGACCCTTAAAATGTATTAATTTGAAAATGCTTGTTACATGTTTCTTTTTAACAAAATCCATAAATAACTAGCTACCAAATTCATCAATGCATAATCAGTCTTTCATTTGAACAGGGCAATAGCATTTAAGTGTTCCAAAGTGAACACCAAGTGACCTTGCTCGAAGTGAACTTAATGTGTAGGAGCCATCAACAATTTACCGCGCTTGTGACATCATTGTGGGAAAACGTTGGTTAAAAAAGAACTTTTCCTTACTCATTTACACCTCAAAAGTCACCGCACACTCACTGAACTCATAAAAATTACATTCATCTTTATGACGCATAGCTTCTTAAGTGGATAGTCACACGTTACCATGTTTACTAACCTGTACAAAGCAGGTAAGAGCAGGAACAATGGGTGCTTCTCAAGTCTCTTAAATTGCATCAACATTTCCCTCACTTGTGTGTTTTCTTTGCATCCTAGTCCTGCCCACCATGGATGCATGGAGTGGAAACCCTCCTAAGCACCAATCGCTTTAAGATGGTGCGAGATATCAAGACAAAAAACAACAACAACAACCCTGACTATTCAATAATGTCTCCATTAACTTTAAAGAAATCAGATATCTATTTATCAGTGTATGCTTCATCTATTCCTGTGATCAGGGCATAAATGTCACGACGCATGGCATGTCTGCCATGCCTTCTCTTTTTGGCAGTCTGCCCCTCTCATCCCTGCGGCCACCTGGCTATGATGCCCTACTTGCCCCCCCCCCCTTTATATATTGTTATCATTATCACATAGATGTTGTTATATCGTGTTAATTGAGATTCTGACCTGTCGTGCATCGTGGTAAGAGACAAGAGTTTTTTGTTTGAAATTACATCACATGATCTCCATGAGTAGACAGCAACACCTGACAGCCTACCTTTCAGCAGACTTCAGGTAGTCAACATGTGTTCAATCAGAGCCAGGGCTGACATTAACACTTGCTCGGGGCCAGCAGCCTAAACTCCATGAGCCTGCAAGTAAAATGTGCCATATAGTTGCCCATTCTGCCAAGTGGACAACAAATGTAAAAATACAATTAATTCTAAATAAACCGCCTTCATATATCATGGAAGCGGAGCCTTCTTCAGCGCGGCTGCTGATGATCTCAAATGCAAACTAAATATTCTGATCAATCAGCTGATGTGCTCCCACAGCACATGGTTATTTGCACATGTTCATAATTTTACCCATGGGGTCCACGGACAGAAGGACGAAGTAGGACAGAGCATTATTGCATGAAGCAGCAGTTCTGCTGATAATGTTCTCCTGTGACCACCACGGCAATACAAAATGTCTAAAGCAAATGCAACGTTTTGCGATCAGTCAGCTGATGTGTTTCTTCAAATATACACAATTATTATTAGACGCGTTACTTCATTTACCCGCGAGGCCCATGCTGCTCTCTTGAGAGCCTGGACGGGAAGTGTAGATGACCTATGACCATATTAATAAAGACTATGAACACTCAGCCACATGAAGATTCAGAGATTCATACATGAGACGTCGCCTTCATTACCTGATCTACCGCTGTACATTCAACCCATGCTGGACTCCTCATGTCAATCAGCTGTCACTCTGTTAGAATCCAGCGTGTGATGGGAAAATGTCACATTTTTCACACAGTAAAAAAGTAAGGTCACGAGAAAGTAGGCTAGAGTGTGCAGCATCCTTTCCATACCCCAGCGCTTAACAGAGTCTCTCCTCCTGCAGCTGCTGTCAGCCTGTCACAGCAGTGCTGGTCCTAGACATTTTGGGACCCTGGGCAAGATTAGGACTTGGGGCCCCCAAACTGCTCCTGGCATCAGTTAACCACCATTACATGTTCTCAGTTGGATTTTTGTTACTGTCGCATATAAAAACAGATTCCTTCTAAAATTTCCCAATTGAAATATTATTAATGCACATTTTTGTAAGCTTAGCCTATATGTTTTTTGTTTCATAAAAGTGGACATGTAAAATTAAGTACAATTAAAAATCACCTTGAAAAACCAAACAAAATCACAGTAGAGGAAGTACTTTGGGTAACACTTTCTATGAAGCTTGTCTCTATAATGCATTAGTACACATTATGAGCATATATTTAGCACATTATAAGGCATTAAATATTATATCCGTGATCTCAAAATCATTGTTTTATGAGATGGCTTCTACCCTCGCATTTGGCCTTATTGCCCTTAAAAAATGGTGACACCAAAGGCCATACGGCCTTGCCCCTAAAATAATGAGATTTTAGGCCTGCCTGTGACATAAAGGCAACTAGACCCATGCAAGTTAAACTGGTTGTATTCCATTTTATAGTGAATGTTCATTTAGTTAAATGTACCCTGCTTTAATGGTGCTTTATCCAACCTTGCTGCCCTAAATTTTGTTTGGGTGTATTTATCTGTATTATATGATTTTTTTCTGAACACTATTTGGGGTGGAGTCCATTTTAATCTGTGCTAGTCTCCTGGCTGGCTCACCACTTTGTAACCCTCCTAAGCACCTATTGCTTTAAGATGGTGCGAGATATCAAAACAACAGACGGGGTTAACCTCTAATCTAGATTCAACAAGGAAATTGGCTGATATTTACCTGTCTCACTGTTATTGTAGACATGTAACATCCGCCCCAAATAACTCATACGACAACAGAATTTTAAAGAAAATATATTGTAACCAATAAAACAACTGAAAGTCACCGTTTTCCACTTGCTGTAAATATGGTGCAATAAAGGAAAATATTGCATATATGCACGAAAGTGCTGATTTTTCTTCTTACTCAAATTAAGTAAATAGCCAACAACTCTGTTATATTAACACAGTAATACAATTTAAATTGCGATAAAAAAAAGTTTGGATCAACAACAAACTTTACCTTGTATTAAATGTCTCTGTTTCTTAAATTCTGTAACTTCACAATTGGGCAGTATATCAGGTAAATTAACCAAAACCCCCTGAGGGAAAACAGAACAAAGTAAAATATTTTCAAAGTTCAAATGAAAGGGTAAAAATAAAATAAATACAAAAAGATAAGAGGAAATAAAATGAGTACACTTTGAAAGTCCTACCACCCTCTTTTACAAAGAATGTCCTAAATGGTGGTCCTAGGAGACTGTAAGGATGGAAAAGCGATGTGGATGTCTCCCTTGCTGAGGGCAGGAAGGCGGTCAGGATGGAGATGCAACCTGACGAGGACTGAAGTTCCTACTGAAAGCTCCACAAAACAGGACTATGGAAAACCTAGTATATGGCTGGTCCCATCTGGTGAATGTGTTTTTTTTTTGTTGTTGTTGTTTTTTGGCCAGTGTGTTTCAGTGATAGTTAGAGGTACTGTGTAACCTGCATGCATGTTTGGATATTAGTAGCTGTTATGCGGTAGTCTGAGTAAGTCAATCAAGTCAGGATGAATAGGATGAATAACATAGTTGTGCTTCTAGGAACAATAGGGCATTTGCATTATGTGGTGCTCAGACGCTAATAATTTCTGTAGCTACGGGTGACTGTGTTTGGTCAGTGTGCAAATTTATGGATAATAATAGGTATAGTCAAAAAATAGTGTTTACAATCATATTCCCTGTATGTTATGTTAATTAGAATTGTGTTTAAGTGTAGCATATTTGTACATACATGATATGGTATAAGTAGGCCTATGTTTGAGTCCAAAGAGGTGACTTTGCACTTGGAAATGCATTTTGTTTTTCAGTCATGTATTGGTACGTCTGCTTCTATGGAGAACTTCCAAGGAATTTTAAGTGTTGTAACAAATTTTTATTTTCACATCTTTTCATTTGCACACATTTGGGATGTTTTTTTAAAATCTGTATTGTGTGTTAGCTTAGCTGTAACTACCACTAAAACACACTGGCAAAAAAAAAAAAAAAAAAAAAACCGCATTCACCAAATGATAGCAGCCATATACTGAGTTTTAACCTAGTCTTGGTCAAAATGAATCACCAAAAACTTGTGTCATTAACCACAAGTGTCAAGTTTACATTCAGTAGTTTGTCATTGTTGTTTTTTATCGATAGGTTGTGATAAAACAGTGGCCGTACTAGTTAATGTTGCCACGCTAGCTAACTAGCTTCTAGCTAACTAGCTTCTAGCTAACAGCTGCTAGCTAATTAGCCTGTGGAAAATGTCAGAGAATGAATTGGAAGCAACGTGTTATCAGGCGTCGTTCAGACTTCAGCACAAAGTGTCTCTTCTGTTCACTACTGAGTGGAGGATCCATGTTTCTGACAAAACACTGTAACATACAGGGGGCTGAAGCTCTGTGAAGCGCTGCAGAGCCTGAATTCTCCCCTTTCCAGTTTGTTGTTAGCATGTCGCTAGCAGGAGCACATTTCTCTGTGCAAGTCAACAAGTGATCATGCTCATCTGGTCTCTTGTAATCACATTGCCCAAAGCCACTGCTATTATCGGCACAGGGTGTTGAGAATGAAGCGTTTCACATGGTGCAAACAGTCCACAACATAAGTGGAAGCACACAGAAGCAAGCTTCTTATTCCTGCCTGTGCCCAGCATTGACAAACAGAACAGCCTCCAAGCTAACGCTAGCGACATGCTAACAGCAAAGTGACTGAGAATGTGGCGTTTTACACGGTCAAAACAGTCCACAACATAAGCGAAGACACACAGAAGCAAGCTAACAATAGTGACATGCTAACAGCAAACAGATTGAGAATGTAGCAGCTCTGGAGGGACCCGCGTATTGTCGAGCAAACCCAAGGAGCTACGGGAAAAGACAGGACACACTGTGTCGGGTCTGTGTTGGGTCTTCCTGTTGCTCCTCAGACAAACTGCTCAGTCCCTTCCAGGACCAGCCAAAAACCAGCCTACACAAATGTGCAGGATAATTACTTATTTAAGCCTATAATAAATGTTCATTTAAACATACTGTACTTCAATGAAGTTACCACTCCAGTGTCCTCTTTACTCTTACATCAACTTATGGCAGTTTACATGAACTCATAGTAAGCTATAGCCACTATAACACATACAGTAGTATACAACAAAACACGAATTTACAAAAACATTTTGAAAATTGACCACATTTTTCCTTCCTTAGCTTAGTATATCTTCTATACATCCATTTTAATTAACAGCTTCACAGGACTCATAAGGAACATAAACACAATTACTGCACGTTCATGTATTGATTTTCCCTCATTTAACATTATCCCGACTGGTTTTGAGAAGAGGCTTATCATCTTGCTAATATAGTTAGCATGCTTACGCAACACTCTAAGTAGCAGCTGTAACTCACCAGGATATGGATTGTTTACAGTTCTAAGAAGTTGAATGCAGTTCTTCACAAAGTCACTGCTTCTTAAGCGTCTCTTGTTCGTCAGTGTTAAATTTCTGTGTTAATTTTGTAATGTATGACTTAGTTTTCGCAAAGACAACTCTAGGGTTTCTCTTCATTGTCAACAGGGACCACGCAGTAGCAAGAGCAAGAACAGAGATAGGTTTCAAAGTAAGATAACTACTCCTAACACCTTCTTGTGCACCGCAGCAGAGTGAAAAAAAAACGCTCACCTCACTTAAAGGGACAGTAACATGATAGCAATTTGAAGTTAACTTTATGTCCAGGAAGTAATGCCTTTCTGCTACCATCTTGTAACTAAATTAGAGGTTGATTTTTTTTTTTTTTTTTTTAGGAGAAAACTAAATTTAGAAACAAAACACATACAGAACAACTTAATTTTCAAAATAGTGAACCATTAACCCGGGGGGTTAAACTACCTGGGTTACACAAGGAAACCAAAGTGAGGAGAGAGGAAATGAGGAAAGACCTTTTAAGGGAAATTAAACATCCTTTCTAGGCAGCGTCACATGAAGTGACGTCCCTTTATCTTGACGCAGACACCGCTGGATTTGCTGCAAAAGGTGGCTGGAGTGTATCCCCACTACCACTGTCTTCTGTGTTTTTTCTTATTCAAGCCAAGTGATTTGAAAATAAGTGCCCGTTCATATATTTCCACAAGCACTACAAATTCTATGTAGAGCCCCTCTCTTTTGTTTTTCCAATCTTCACTAATTCCTGATAGGATGTTTTCATGTATGTATTGTCACACTCATTATAATACATATATGTGTTAAATATCATTGCTCTTTGGACACCTTCATTCTAGCACACCTGAATTAATTCATTGAGAAGAAGTGAATATGGGCCACTTAAACTTGAATTGGTTCTCCGCTGTCTGGTTCAAGGAGTTTTTATACCAAATCGTTTAATTGCGAGACTTCCACAGAGGATGGACTCGTGTATCCTCGCTCATCACTGCTCAATGATCGCTCCTCGTTCCTTGATGCTCAAATAAGAGCTTTGGGACGGTCTGCAAGATGGCCTTGCCAAAACAACTTCCGGTTCAAGGAGCGAGGAAATGACAAATAAGAGACCTGAGAAGCACCCATTGCAGTGTCTCTCTCTTAAATTTGCCTCTGAGGAAGCAGCAGGAGGGGCACACTCTCACCGACACCCACCCCCCACCCCCGAGCAACCAGAGCAAGCACAAACGTGCCGCCTCACTGCACCCACATTATATAAACCAGATAAATGTAAACTTGTACATCAACATTTTTTTCTGTTCAAATTGATACATAAATATGTGAAAAATAATGCAAACTAATTGGTACAGTAACCACTCTAACATTTCACATATAAATATGGTCACATCCTTTTAGGTGTGCTACACCTGTCATCTACTTTTGGTATAATAGGTATAAACTAAGAGGAAATTCTTTGAAGTTATTCGCAAGAATGTGTTTATCTGAAAAGAGAAAGATTTTTTTTTTACACTTTGTGCTGTTAAAGCATGGAATGAGCTTTAATGAGCTTCAGATAAGGCTTTCAAGAATAGGTTGGATAAATTCTGGTCATTACATGATGTTACTGTAAAGTTGATTTGTAATTTTTATGATATTGATGTGATTTTAAATTTGCATAAAATACTTTGTATAAAAGTATTTTCTTTCGTTGTTGTTCAGTTTTCTGAGTGTGGAAGAGAGGATTTTATATCCTGTGCCAGAATAAATTTTAATAAACTTGAAAAGTCATACATAGGGGCAGCTGTAGCTCAGGAGGTAGGGCGGATCATCTACTTATCAGAAGATCAGAGGTTTTGATCCCCATCTTCCCTGGTCTGTATATCAAAGTGTCCTTGGGAAAGATACTGAACCTCAAATGATTCCAATGACTTTTCCATTGGTGTGTAAATATATGTTTATGTTTTCCTGATGAGCAGGTTGGTATGTTCTTTTTTTAATGAAGCCCCTGCAGTTAGTGTGTGAATGTGTGTGCAAATGGGCGAATGCTTACTTGTATTGTAAAGCACTTTGCATAGTTGAATGACAAAAATAAAACTATACAGATGCAATCTGTTTACTAATAACCATCGTGACGTCCAGTATCTGTATAATAGTTGCAGTGAACTTCATAAGAAAAAGGATAAATGTATGGGGCTAGAACAGTCTCAAAATTAATAATATTTTGTAATGCATACCAAAATATTTTATGGTCTATAAAAACGTAAAAATGTATTTCAAATGTATTTGTGATACACACACAAATATTCTAATATCTATCTATCTATATAGATCTATCTATCTATTTATCTATCTGTCTATATAGATAGATAGATATAGATATATATGTATCTCAACAATAACAATTTGCTAAACTATGACCACAAAACAGAAATAAACGCGTCAGCTGATGTCACTTTTTGCTTGAAAAGATGACGGGACTTTGGCTCTCTGTAGTGTAGCCCTAGCTAAAATATAAATGGAGCAGCACATAGATCCACTTATAATTGGAGTTTCATCATATCTAAATTAAAAGTTGATAGTCATTCACAGTGAACTGCCTTAGTATTGAAAAGCATTTGTGTAAGTGCATGTTAGTTGTACATCTGAAGCAGAGTATTGCTGTCTGTTTTCAGGCTCTCAGGAGGACTCAGAGGACCAGTCGGGGCTTATAGTGGGTATTGTAGCAGGGCTTCTCATAGCTGCTGCCATGTTGGGACTTGTCTACTGGCTCTACATGAAAAATTCAAGGTATAGAAACACAGTTGTTTGCATTTTGCATTTAAATTTCAGACCCCTACGTAATTCTTGGTGGCACTGTTCTTGCTAGCTGACACAGTAAGGCAAAACAGAAGGAGAAACTAGACTTTTTGCTTTTGAGAGTGAATTTGCAATAACATTCAGATGGAAGGCAGTCAAGGATTACAGCCAGTTTTATTAGGCCCTCAGAGGGATAGTTTTAACAAACTCTCCTGTCGGCCTTAAAATAATCGCAAAAGTCAAAGTAGTAAGAAGCTCAGGATGCAAGGTGGGAGGTTCACAGAGCATACAGCAGAAACAGAGAGAGCAGAAACAGATGTGAGTTCAGAGGAGAAAGGAGGAACGTGGGGAGTGCATATGGAAATGAAATTTTCATGCTGCAGAGTAGCTGATTGTGTGTCTAAACAGGGTAAAAGTATCATTTTGTACCAAAGGTGATGCACACTTCTACAACCTTGTATTCACCACAGACAAGGAAGCTGGAAAACTGGTGAAAAGGAGGGGGGAACATCTGAGGAGAGGAAGAAACTAGGCGAGAACAATCACACTGCTTAGAGGGACTCAGGCTATGCTGCATGAGATTGAAGAGGTAAAAAAACTAACTTTTAAATAAACAGACACAAAGTGTTGCTTACTATTAATATTAGCCTACATTTAATTTTTTAATAGTTTAATTTTTGTGTCATTCCTGTCAATATGCAAGTTATTAAGTATAACTAGTTTACTATACCTTTTTTTGTAGAGTTTGGCCATCATTCCTTTAAAGGTCCGCGAATGAATTGCTGAGATCTCATAATTTCGGTGACATTGTTAAAAAGATGCTCAGAGGAGTAAAGAAAGTAAGGGGGCAGCAGGGCATCATTTCATTCATCCTGACTTCCCACATGGTTTCTTATTCATGATTGTCATAATATGGCTTTTGGGCGATGACAAATATGAGAGACAGTCTTGAAAGTAATAAAATTTATTTATTCATCAAAGGGAACTGATTTGTATGCATAATCAAGAAAATACACCAAATGGGATTTGATTGTCAGTGGGATCAGTTATAATCAGTATGAATGTGTGATTAGTATGGTCTCTGAATGTTGTAAGGTGCTTATATTATACAGAGAAGAACCAAGGAACTGGTGGTGCGAACAACGCCACACCACAAGGGAGGCTGCCTGCTGGAGAGAGAGGGAGAGAACGAGTTATCACCTAAATTTATAATCTGACAGTTCTAGGCCCATAGGCTCCTATAAGGCCCTGATTGCCAACCCATCCCACAAGTCTCTAGCCTTACCTACAGACACAGCTAACTGCAGGAGTCATCACAATGATGCATTTGCCAAGAAACCTTACAAAAGTAGCCCATTTTTTGAAAGCGTGAAAGTTTATGCTTCATCTTTAAGGTCTGCGTAAAATAAAGTTAAGCCATGGTTTCATAGCCTACAGCATATATGATAAGCGTGACCATGCCTGCACTGCAATATTTCCCCAGAGTTAGTATTTCAGATTTGATCTGTTTCATCTTCACTGAAGCCAGAATGTGTCCACATGACAGACACTGCTTCCTTTTTGAGTATGAACTGCTTAGGCTTAGGTTAAGGTGTGTTTGTTGTCTGTGTCAGCGTTTTTGGCTTCCCTGCCACCAGTCTTTTTTGAATGAACTCAGACAAACATTAGTTGGATAGGAGGGCAGAGGCTTGTGACTGAACACAACGTAGTATTTTTTTTTTTAAAAAGGGACAGTTCATGAACGCCGACACTGGGGGAAACGTTAACCAAATAAACGGACATAAGCAAGATAAGTTGGTGAGGGGCTCTTAGTCTGCGTTTTGGTTATTTTCGGTTAACTGCCCAACCCTAATTTGACCCATCCTTGAGGAGCTGTGGGCAGCCACAGTACAGTACCCAGTGACCAACTCCAGCTTTTTAGTGCTGTGGTCAAGGGCACTGACAGGAGAATTTTGCCTGTCAGTACATGTTTTCAGAGGGGGGACAGCAGAGCATTTGATGTGCTGTTGACTGTAACAGTACAAACTTTCTTTGCTCCTCTGTGCCGCTGAATGATGGTTGGATGAGTGCAGCTGTATGTTTTAGGCCTGACTTTAGAAATACTTGCTTTCTGATTTTCCATGTGTCTCATCTCACTGTCTGCCATTTTTTGTCTCTCCTCGTCTGAATTCACAACTCTGCCATGAAATATTTTCACTTAACATGACTGTGTGCCTTTCATAGTCAATTAGAGTGATAGCCACTCTAATTGACTGAAATATGCAGGCTGAGCAACTGACAACCTTCTGAGGGTTGGTGTGCTTTAAGAGTTAGTGGGTGTTGTGTGACATCTAGTGGTGGAGCTGGTGAAAAGTTGTCTGAAGGCCAGTATGATTTTCTGCATTCCGGGCTCAAATTAAATAGGCAACTTCCAAGGGTACGGTCTTTTTAATGCAAAATTCCTTCCGTTTCTCCCCTGGAAAGCAGAAAGAAGGCTAGTAACAAAAAGGGGGCAGATTTGCCATACACTTAGAAGACCTTATATGCAGCTTATACCCATTATTTTAACTAACACTGACTGCTACTGGACGAAAGCACTTTTGTCCACCTTTACTTGGCACATGGCCGATATATTTAAAGGAGTCATATAGTCAAGAGTCAATTTAGACTGAAAAAATGATCAGTGGAACTGGCTAAAAACCTGATTTATTTCTGGTTTATTCATAGTGACCTATAAGCCTCTCACAGGCCTTTAACAATCATGTCGCTCCAGAAGATCATGTATAAGCTGAAGTGAGTGTGTAAGTTGCACGCATTTTAATAACTGTCTGTTTTAGGCAGTGTCAGTCTTTTGTTACAGGCTAAAATATCTCAACATCATTATACATGTAAAACATCAACATGTAAGCACCGTCCTTAGGAGTATGTTAGCATGTTACCAGCTTGTGTATTGGAATTGTTGCATATGCATTGTTTGTCTACCTGACCATTCAGACTTTGTTGTATTTTTAATGTTCCAAGATCTCAGCAGTTCATTTGGTGAGATTGCCATATCTGATGGGACAAACTGACAAATAAAGGAAATTAAATCTATATGTTAATGAACTGTAATTGTGCTTTTAATTGAATTAAAATGTTTATATATATTTTCCTGAGCATTGATAAATTCTTGCAATATTGAAATGATTGTTAACAGCTCTATTTTTTTGTATGTCTTTGTGGAAAAGAAGCAGTTGAAAGCAGCCTCGCAACATTAAAAATGGACTCTCAATTGTATGCTGACGTGCTCCATCAGGCTCCACAGAAGCAGCAAAAATCTGAGAAATTTTTCACCAAGTCCTGCCCAAAGCCTGCTGTCCCGCCTCGCTGTTTGAAGTCTGCACTGAAGCTGCCTCATATTACTGTGTCACTTTGTATGTGTGTTCCTGGTGAAGTCTCCTCGTTGTTTTTTGTTTGAGCAATTTCTGAAGGCTGTGGGTTTTTTTTCCTTTAGTATTTTGTCTTTGTTTGATTTTGAAATTATTTAAAGAATATAAATTCCTTGTATACTTTTTAAGCTCTGTAAATTGTGTATGTGTGTGCCCTAGCTGTGCATGCCAAAGGTTTGTTTGTAGGAAAAGCCTTTGTTTTACGGTGATTTGAGAAGAAGACACTGCTGTATAATCCAATTGAAACTTTAAACTTCAGATGACAACTTCAGTTTACTTTAACTTTACTTAGATTCTTTTGATTTTAAACACTTGCAAATTGACTGTTCACATATAAAGATGCCGATGACAGTAGAGTCCTAGTTACAGTTATGATATAATAAGGTACTGGATGTACTGTGAGGGTTCTTTTTCATAATGCAGTTTTTGTACCCCCAAAAAACAAACGCAGTGTGTTTCAATTGCATTTTTGAAGATGTAAATTGGGCATTAGCAAATGGTAAAATGTGACACATCACAAAAAGTACTTATTGAATTTGAATTAGACTATCTGCTCTCATCTTTTGCTGTATTATTATAATTTTTATTTTTTATTTTTTTCAGTGGTGTGAAGACTAACTTAAAGGTCCCATTTTGCATTAAAAAATGTATTTTGCTAACGTAACAGATGTAATGTAATGGGAAGCTCAGAATACATGGTCTGCTTTTTAAGCCACACCAGCCGTAAAAGGGCAAAACATCTCCCCGACGAGGTGGTTTTATTTCTGTAATAGTGTGATGTCATAATGTAACCCCCCTCACCCCCCTGAAATTACAATTGCTAACATAGCAGCAAGATGTCTAGAAGGATCTGTGCTAGCGTTGGATATAGACAAACAAATGTTTCATCACATGAACTTCCAAAGGATCCAAACTGGAAAAACAAAACTTCTTTTTTTTTCTCACCAACTTGTTACTGTTATGAGTCAGGCTCATTTTACATTTGACTACTTCTTCATCAACTAAGGACCCTAATGAGCTCAAAATTACAAAAAGGATAACTTTGCCTAAAGGATACAGTGATTTCAACTTTGGTAACTTTAACTTTACTGCCTATAATTAAGGTTTTGTGTTATCATTGTGTTGCAATGTTGGATGAATGTAACGTTACTCTTCACAACTGCGCTTCTGTCTATGTGTGATAGATGCTAGTTGTTTATTTAAACTAATTCATGATGGATGCTGCTAACTGACAGGCCTGCTAAAAGCATTGCGTCTAGTATCAGGCTGCTAAATAGTACTAATGAATCCATGTTCCACTAATGTTACACTGTTTAGGCGTGTGTGTGTGTGTGTGTGTGTTCAGGTGATCAGATTTCTAGAATGAAAACCAGGGACGTTACCATGTCAGCAAAAAAAAATTGTTAAATATTATCATTAAGAAATTTTTAAAATGGGGACAACACAGTTTTGTGTATTTTGACAATTTGCAAATGTGCAGTGGACCATTATGTCATCTTGGTCCAGGTAACAGGAGCGCATAATTTTATTTTATTACTTTTAAATTTTGTCATTAGAATTACATTTCTGCATCTTTAAAAGAAATTTGCCACTCTTCTCTGCTCTTCCCTGTCCTGGTGTTGCACTTCTTACCCTCTGAACTTTTTCTTTAACCTTCCTCCTTCTTTTCAGTTTACCATTTCACATCACTCTTGCACTTTCTCCTTCCATTAATTTTTCATAGTCACTTTCTTCAACCTCTGTTTTCCTCGTTTCCATCACTCTTTTTTCTATTTTACTACTACTATTATTTCTATTATTTCTATCAGTAATCCTCTCCTAAAACAGAGCCATGTCATAAATTACTGTAATAGCTATCACATGGCAATCTTTACAATAAACTGTTACAACCATGCCAGCGACAGTATATGTTACTGTTAATTACTGTCAATAAAACAGATCTTCAGTCTGCTCCAACTCTGACTTATTTTTTCTTCTGCCCTCTTAAATAACATTAATTGCTGCTTCTTAATTACCTCGTCTTTTTTTAAAATCACTGTTAAAATTGGGGACATTTCCAAGCACAGCTCTGGCCAGGGACACATCACCCAAAACGGAGACTGTCTCTGGAAATCAGGGATAGCTGATCACCTTAGCGTGTGTGTAACTGTAGTACCATCACTGGCTGGACTAGTTTTACTGGCAGATTGTTGCTTTCACATTCTGCCATTTTTGTTGTGATTTCGCTAGCCTACAGCTTGTGTGTAGTAAAGCGTCTCATGCTGCCTGGCAATGGCAGAGCCCCAGTGCCATTGCCCCTCTCCACAGATGCATTATGAAAACTGGATGCTGTGTTGGAGGTGGGGCCTCGTTAATTCCTATGACAGTTGCTCAGTGGCGCATGAAGCAAAAGTTGCTCAACTTCCAGGTCTGAGAAAAACCATACTGCTTTTGCTCTGTAGCCCCATAGGGCAGAGATTGCGCAGAAGTGTTTCATAAAAGCCCGCCAAACTACAGCTCGGGCTTTGCTTTCCCAGGTTCACTCGACAGTTTCTGTGGTCGTAGCTGTGTGTTCATGAGCCTGACAGGTTTATAGTAGTCGAGCCACTGCACACAGTGATTGTGAAGGAGACAGCAGATTTGCAAAAATTATAATGTCAACTTAAAAGATAATTACTAACTTCACGTCTGATGGTATTCCTGGTGGTAAGTTAATATTGTTTTGATAATGTGTAACGTTAACGTTAGTGTTGCACTAAGTTAACATTAAGCTACGGATAAGTGTAGTTAACTTAATAAATTCACTGAGTTTATAAAGCGTTATATTTCATGGGTGTAACGTTATAAATTTAAAAAACGACTTCTTGACCGGCCAGCTGGTTTGTCTTTGATTGCATTTATTGGTTTGATTTATGTCTAGTAACTTAGCCTAGTCTACTATCCTAATAAAATGTTAGCCTAGGAATAAATATTGCATTGATGTCTGAACTCGCTAATTGTTCGTTAGCTCATGACCTCTGTTTAACTTTTTAATATAGCCAGTCTGTCTCATACAATACAAAATTCTTCACTGATATCACTACACGGGCCATAAAATGTTCAAAATGGGATTTGCATCAGAAATATGTTCACATTGCACACAGAACAGCCCAGATAGTTACATTCATGCCATCTGGAACTGCACACCTGTCAAACACTTCTGGAAAAAAGTCACAGAATCTCTTTCCACCTTCTTGGGCTGCCACATCCCACTTTCCCCCTCCCTCTGTTTACTAGGCGACATCTCACACATCAACCTTAATAAAACAAACAGTAGCTCATGGCCCCAGCTATCGCCAAGAAAACTATTCTTGTGAACTGGAAATCAAAAAACTCCATAACCATCACACACTGGAAAAACTTGCTTTCAGATTACGTATCAGTGGAAAAAAAAAATTCTCCACTTCCTCAAAAACATCAACAGTCAACCCCTCTCAATTTGGCTATCTCTGGCTCAATTTTTACAAACATAACCAACACTTGGATTCATATACTGCTTTTCTTTTGCCACAATTATCATTATAACTATTTTTTAAGTAATTATATCCATTTTCTGATAAAAACATTTATTTATTGCTATTATTGTGGTTTGCCCGTTAACCGCATATTTAACCGCCTGTTCAACCGCATATTGATAGCTCCCCACTATTCATTAAACTATACTCATCTCCACATACGTGTATGCTCACATATACATATATTTAAACTTTAATAGACGCATTCATTCTTACATACACAAATCACTGTCAGAAAAAGTAAAAGAAAAGAAAAGTAAAATCTGGCATACAATTACCAAAATTACATAAAAGCTAAACATTCACATTTCCACCTTTATATATTATGTAAACCTTTATGTATTGTATTGAAACATATGAAACACGCATACACGTTTACACTTACACCATTTTGTTTTCGTCTACCCTTCTTTTCTGTGACATTGATCTACAGAACTTATTTACTACTATTATTATTGTTTTTGTTGTTGTCTCCTGTGTGTGCCTTGGGCTTACGGCCTCTTGTCCCCTCTTGGCCTCCTGGCCGCCCCTGTCTTCTGCCCTGGGCTGGTTCAAGCTTGCACGCCTCATTTTTTTTAATGCATCACGCAATAGTTGGAACACACACACACACACATACACATACATGTGGCAGCTGGCCGTAGGGCTGGCCCTGCATTGCATTCCCCACTTTTTTAATGCACCATACACTTAGATAAACAAAACTGTTAAGAACATAATAAAAGGGGGGGGGCACAAAGAATAGAGCGAGTGGGGCGTGCGCGTGGTGGCTCGGAGTGTCCTGGGGGTGGGGTGGATGGCCGGGGGTGTTGGTGGGTGGCTGTGAGCCTCTGAGCTGTGGCTGTGGAGGTTCCGAGGCAGGCTCTGATAAAAAATAATTATTATAATAATTATATTAATTATTATTACTATCACTATTATTATTATTGTTATTGTAGTGATATATGTACAGTATACACGTATTTTTCCTTCTTCCAGTACCTTTATTATTATTATTACTACTACTATTATTTTTTTTATTATTATTATTATTATTATTATTATTATTATTATTATTATTATTATTATTATACATGTTTATTAGTATTATTATTATCATATTTGTTATCACTGTTACTATTCTTATCCATTGCTTATAGGTTATATCAAACACACACACCTACACACACACATACAGTCACTGGTTTTGTCATACCAGTATGTCTCGATATATGTAGTTCTGTTTCACTTGACCTGTCTTGTCTTGGTTTCACAATTTAAAAAAAAAAATTTTTTTTTTTTTTAAGAAAAACATACTTTGAGTTCCCAGCTGCAGCTGTTCGAGCTGAACATCATGAATTGTTTTACATGATGGTCATCGAGTCACGATTTGGCCTGTTGAGATTGTTTGACATTTCAATATCCTTTTTGACTGAGACTGACTGAAAACTGTCTGAATACCTCAAGGACAAGTTTGTATATATCAGCCAATAAAAGATCAGCCATACTAATAAGCTACACTCATTTACATCCACCCAACACAGTGTCATTTTCTTTTGTTTTTGGACTGGCCCCTTCGAAGCCCACCAGGCTAAAATATTATTTAAGAAATCGTATCACTTCAAAATTTAGGGAAACTTGTTATCAGATTGTCTTCATCTGTTACTTCCTGGTGATTTAATGGGTTTTTTTTTTTCTGTGTGTTTCTGATTTGTTTATTTCAACAATTTTATTTTGCTGTACTTTACAATTTTAATAAAAGTATTGAAATTCAAACCTCGATACATCAAACATTCATTACTTTTAGTCTGGCATCACTTTTAATTAAACTAATTTTGAAGCAAAGAAGTCTCAACCTGTCCACATGCTCTCTCTCTCTCTCTCTCTCTCTCTCTCTCTCTCTCTATATATATATATATATATATATATATATATATATATA
>JAPQLA010205727.1:0-12308 GCA_029822935.1 Naso vlamingii | reverse complement strand
CCATCCATCCATCCCATCAATCCATCATCCATCCATCCATCCATCCATCCCATCAATCCATCATCCATCCATCCATCCATCCATCCCATCAATCCATCATCCATCCATCCATCATCCATCCATCCATCCATCCATCCATCCCATCAATCCATCATCCATCCATCCATCCGTTCATTTGTCCATTTGTCCATCCATCCATCCATCCATCTTAAACCCCTTGTCCATAGTCAGTCGTGAAGGCAGCAGCTCCAGCAGGGGGTCCCAGACTTCCCTTTCCCTGCCACATCAACCAGCTCTGACTGGAGGATCTGGAGGCGTTCCCAGGCCAGTGCAGAGATAAAATCTCTCCACCTGGACCTGGATCTGTCCTGAGGCCTCTTCCCAGCTCGACGTGCTTGGAACTCCTCCATAGGGAGGTGACCAGGGGAGGCATCCTTACCAGACGCCTGAACCACCTCAACTGGCTCCTTAAAAAAAAAAAAGAAGAGCATTGGCTCTTCTCCACGTCCCTCACGGATAATTGAACTTCTGACTTTATCCCTAAGGGAGGCGCCAGCCACCCTCCTGAGGAAACCCATTTCGGCCATGACCATAGCTGAGGGAAGGAACGAGGACTGACCAGTAGATCAAGAGCTTTGCTTTTCGGCTCAGCTCTCTTTTCATCACAATGGCGCGGTAAAGCGAGCACAAAACCACTCCCGCTGCTGTGATTCTCCAGCCACTCTTCTGCTCTATACTCCCCTCAATCGTGAACAAGACCCCAAGATACTTATATTCCTTCACTTGGGGTAAGGACTCAATCCCTACTAGGAGTGGACCGTCCACCAGTGTTTGAAACCATACAAGCCAAAAGCAAAGCACAGCAGTGCGTCACCTATCAGAAACGATCATTGCAGCACAATGTATTCTGGTTTTGTAGGTTTTTAAACATCTTGAGGGAGAAGTAACACAACAATGCTTCAATTCTCTGTTTTTCACTCATGCAGCATAAATATTAAATGTACTGATGTCTTTCTACCGCATAGACAGACCAGTTTTATGAAAAGATCACCTCTGCAGTGGTGAAATCCTTCTTCAATGCCTGATTTACATTAAGTAGAGCTGAAATACCTCCACAGATCTGAACATCTTGATAACCTACAGCTACAGCCTGACTGAAACACATTACAGTCCGTCCCGGTCATGTGATCTGTGTTCAGAAAGCCACGATCAGGTTTGGAAAAGAGTCTTGATTGCAAACAGCAGGATGTAAGAGTCACTGGGAACAAACAAAGAGCAGAAAACTACCTGTAAATTAAAACCTGGTTAGAAAAGGACACGACTTGTTCTCCAGATTACTTCTGTCCTTTTCTCTGAAGGACAGACAGACAGACAGACAGACACACACACACACACACACACACCTGAGGAGAGGAACATGAGGTCCAAGCTGTGAGTTCATTATTACTGCCTGTCCTCTGCTGACAAAGGCCAATTATCCTGGTCTGAACAAATGGACCAGGAATAAGACCTCAATATGTGAGTCATATCAGGAGCCCGACACACACACATACACGCACATGCACACGCACGCACGCACACACACACACACACACACACACACACACACACACACACACACACTTGCGAAAGGTCACAAGTCAAAGCTCTGAAACAGAGTCTTCGAGCTGAGTGAAAAAGGTGAGAGAAAAAATGTGTTTTTTAAAAATTGAACTTTTCAATCACTTTTTGTCTGACTGAGCCATGATGAGATTTTTCTCTGCAGATGATTTGTGGAGGTACAAAGACGCATCAGTTCCAGTCAGCGCTCATTTAAACCTGAGTCTGTCACAGAAAGTAACAGAAGCAGTCAGATCCTGTTTAGATGAGAAAATACAGACAGCTGGCTGACATGCAAGGTACTGTTCTAACCACATGGAGCAAGAGGGGTTCAGAGCCTTGCTCAAGTCGGGGATGCGACCAACACCCTTATATTTAATTGAAGACTAAGAGTGCTCTAAACGGACAGCAATTGTTATCAGACAGTATTCTAAATAAATGACTAAACAGCTTGATCAGTGGTCTCTTCAGAGGCCGATCAGATAATGCAGTTTTTCAAAACTGCCAAAACGTCACAGCTGTTTTCAGCAACCAGTGATTATTACCCACGTTTCCATAAACGTACTTGATGCGCATTTTGAAATATTGCATTAGAAATGATAAACGGGCACGGCAAAGAAAAAAATGTCTTCAAAAACGTTTTTACACTCAGTTGAGTTGGTTTTTGTCCTTGATGAAAAACAGTTAATGAGCAGATTGGGAGATGGAAACAGCTGTTTCAAATAAATTATGACAAAGGGAATATTTATCTGATTTTTCCGCTACTCAAAAGAAGTAGTAGGCTAACGTTGGTAAAAGAAGTACATTCTGCCATCTTCCCAGATATTTCCCAAACATGCAAAAACACGGCTGATAACCACAACAGCAGGTACGTGTGGAGCGACGAGGAGATCGAAATATTCTGAAATCTCATCTTAAGTACAGAACAGCAATTTTAATGGTAAACAGCAACAGAATGTTTCTGATCTGCTACCTCTACTTCTTCTACTGTTAATTACAGCCATGTGCTAAGTTGCCTATATCGCCACCGTGTGACCAAACCATGCTCCAAACCAGTTGATAGAAACGCTCCTAATTCACATTTTCTTTTTGCAAAATTTCAAGTTTGTTTAAAATTAGCTTCATAATTAATAGAAACATGGCTAGTTATCGCCCCAAAAGTCCTGATGGCAGCACCTTAACGCCTCGTTTTCACAAACCTACTGGACTGGGGTCTGCAGGTCCTGAAATTTACAGATAATGCCCCAAGTGTTCAACACAAAGAAATGCATTTCCTTCTAGATGGATAGAAACGACCTGTTCAGCCTGTCATACGGTCTCTCCGAAATCCACAGCAAAAGTTGAATTTTTTGAATGCACCTAAAGGCAAATTCCAGACCGAAATACTACGAAGGGGCGGAGTTTTGCAGGCACATCGGATTTCACAGAAATTTCATTTCCATAGGAATAAACAGACTTTCAGTTGACTCGTCTCTGTACACACACGTATGTTGAGGCGTAAACCGAGCATAAACATCTCATAATGCTGCACCTTTGAGCTGAGGCTGTTTTGAAAAGTTTGGAAATTCTGGCAGCAACGATGAGCTTCTGAATTATATCAGAAAAACAAACCCTGAAGGCAATAGGCTCACACTGATGTCGTGAAGGAGATCATTTGATTCACAATAATAATGATTTAAAGGCTGCCGTCAGTTGCAGATTCTGAAGTTTTTCATTTAAGTTTTCCACAAACACTCATAAATCTCAGAACTGTCACGATAGATGATTATGTAACTTAAACTAAAGAGAAAGTGACTATGATGGATGGATGATGCAGCTGCAGAAAGATTCAAGTCCATGCAAGCAAATTTTCAAAGTGCAGTGAAATAAACGGAGCTAATGTCTGCCTGCAGGGCACAAAATTTAATATAACCTAAAGACAGATATTTTGCTTTTGGAAAAGATAAGAATTGTTGTAAAATATATGTAAAGTACAGTAAAAATCACATACGGCACTTTCACCTTCAGCTAAACCAATTTTATTTGGTTGTAAAGACATTTGCTCCACATAAAGTTGGTTCAGGAATGTGAGAAAGCGCGCACACACACACACACACGCGCGCGCTTTCTAGTGTTTAAGACGGTGATGTAACTGTGAGCGGCAGCCTTGTGCTAATTCCAATGGATCGATGAACCGTGCCACTGAAAGGTGAGACAGTGTCACAGTGATATGGTGAAGATAAAGCTGTTTTCATATCACTGTGATGTTACACAAGCGAGTCCACACCTGCCTGCTGCGATGCCCTGAAATGTAACACTGAGCGTAACTGAATAAGATCACTTCCTGCAGGTTCTTGTTCGAGCAAAGCAGTAATGGCACTTAATGACAAAAGTACAACATGTAACCTCACATTAATATCCTGCCGTCAGAGCAATGATTGAAATGTTTGAACTTTAAACAGGAATGTTTTAAGTGTTTCCGCTCGCACCTCCTGGTCAATCAGTTTCTTAAAGTGTTCTAAACAACTGAACCAACAAAAAGAGATTTTTTATTAAAAGCACAGGAAAGAAATATTTTCCATCCAACAATAAATGTCCGTCAAGCTTTAGTTAAACGCAGACACACAGCAACCATTGCTAAACCCTGTGGTCCTTTACACAAGAAATGCTGCCATGGCAACGAGTGTGAGTCACACTGTTTATTCTTGATATAAATTATCTGGGTATATGTGAGTGTGTCTGTTTGTGTGTGTGTGTGTGAGAGTAAAGGCTTCAGTGTTTGTTCTTTAAGTGAATAAAGGGGTGATGGCACCTTGGATAAGAGTGAGCAGAGAAGCACTGTAAGTTGTTTTACATCACATGGAGATTTATGATTCCTGCAGAGCAGAAAACACGGCCAGGTTGCAGAATTTGGTAACAACAGAATGAACAATAAAACACAGAATAATGCAGAATGTGTTTAAATGTGAATGGAATTGGTAGAAAAATGTTGGGTAATGACAGAAAATAGATTTCTGAATACAAAACTGTAAGCAGTGCTGCAGGAAAACAACAAATAAAACTATTAAAATAATTATTACAATATACTTCCATTACTCGTCTTGTAGGGCTGTGCTTAAAAATCCATATGGCAATAGATCGCAATATTTATTTTTGTGATATCTGTATTGTATGGTGACCCACGTATCGTGAAGTCCTTGCCAACACCCAGCCCTACCGTCTTGTGGAATGCAGGTGTTTTGTAAGGCCTGTTTTTGACACACGGTGTTGGACAGGCTGTTTCTGTCTGTGTGCAGTCTGATGAAGAGATGGAAACATGTCTTTGCTGTAACACAAGATCTCTGATGTAATTCTCCCTCTTGACATTTTCTGAGGGACAAGCCTCGACATAAAAGTCTGCCCTGGCTGACAGAGGAGAGTATGAGGAGTGGTGAGTCAAACTACTCAGGAGGGAACATCCCACTACAGATGTTTCACAGCTGGAACGCATCCTGAGGGGTCCACAGGAGGTCCTGCCAAAAACAGGTACTGTTGGATTCGTGACGGGTGTGTCTGAGAGTGTGAGTGTGTGCGTACAGGTTCATCCTCTGGCTGTTTAGAGCTTCCTCTATTTAAAATCCATCATTATTTAAAGAAGAAGTTTGTTTTTTTGCACATTAAGTGTTATAATAAGGATATTTACGATCATACACAATGCTGTACAGCATTATTATGACAAACGGTGCAGTCCTGAAAGCTGGAGCTTGTTGCTGACTCCCCACTAGCTGTAAACAACAGAGGAGCATGTGCATTCAGACTGCACCGGCTGTCATAATAATGTTGGAGAACTTCATATATGATCATAAACGTCCTTATTATAAGGTTTAATGTGCAAAAAAACAAACTTCTCCTTCAGGACAAAAATGACGTAAAAAAGACAAAAGAATGTGTCGTCTGACAGTCTTGCACCTGTCAAAACTTGTAAGGTCACAGACATTAATTTAATTTGTCTTACATTTTCTATTGGTTGGCTGGACCAAGCGCTCTATTGTTGCCACAGAGATGGAAACAGCGCTCCACCTGCTTTGGCAGAGAAGGAAAAAAAATAGTAAGTTTGCAATGGATGGTTTTATGGTTTTGAGGAGCAACTGGAGGATGAGGTGAGAAAAGATCCTCACCTGTATGACTCATCACGGAGGTATTTTAAAGATGGCCGAAAAACTTCAAACTCATGCGGAGAAAGAGCTTCCAAGTCACAACTTATTCCCCTCGCTCCTCTCTACTGCGGTTTATCGGGCGCACAGACCACAATCTCTTCCTTTTTCATCTCCTTCTCCTCCTCCACGGTAAAATTAAGACCTAAATTTCCTCCTCCTTTGCAATATCAGATGTGTCAAAGTATCTTGCCATTTCTCATAAACTCAAGTAGTTGCCGCTGATTCCACTGGGACCGTACAGAGAAGCCACGGAGACCACCTTAAAGACAGACATGAGGACAAACAATGAGCCATTTTGCTCTCATGTCAGATTTCACTCCACATCCATCACACAATGGAGGACAGATGTCAAGAGCTTTGGACAGACAAATAAGCTGTCTGGAGAGCAGGAGGACAGGGAGGTGCAGACTCCTTTGTTACATTTCAGTCAGCACTCGGAGACAAAGGTGAGCAGGTCAGGTGTCTGTTACTGACTCGACAAACCTGAACATCTTTAAAGCCTGACAGGCCTCTTCCTCAGCTCCATCATCTTACACGTCAAACACAAACTTTGCTACACGTCAAGGCGTTTACTCAATTACTAAACTAACTGTACGTGTCTTCATGATGGATGAGCAGCAGCATGTGCACACCGACAATCGAGAAGCTGTTTGATAAGAACACAAACTGGGTCACTGCTGTAATCCAGTGTAGCTGCTGTGAAACAAAGCTACTCACAGCTGCTATCGACTGTGAAAGAGCTCCGACTGTCCTGAGCCACTTTTCAAGCCTACAGGGGACGAGCATTTAAAACCCGAGCACAAGTATTCCTTCAAGTCATAAACTGCAGAGCCTGGCAGCTTTCAGAGCAGGTTAGCAGGACTCTGTAAGTGTCTCTGTGAACTGCAAAGACAAGCGTGCAGAAAAACAGACATACACAACAAAACCAGCAGACTAACAAGCAGCCAAATTGTCCAAGTGACAACCATGCAGGCAGCTGCTAGAGTCTGATCAGCAGCCCGACAACGGGCCTGTAAGGCTGGAGCTGAGGTATTCAGCAAGTGTGGGCAAGGAGCGGACTGTCAGCTATGAGCAGGGAGCAGCACAGGAGGAGGTGAAGCTCTAAGAAAGGTGAAAGGAAGAGGTGGAAGGAAGGCGCAAAAATGGTGCTGAGACGAGTCTGAAAGTGGCACTTAAGATGAGGAGGAAGACAAGAGAAACACAGGAGAGGACAGCTGGTATCTTTTTTTGGTATCCAACATTTCAACACACCTTTGAGGGGACTGAATTTAAGACTTTCATTAAACAAACATAAAATACTTTTATTAAAATTGACTGAGAAATTATCAGAAAGAAAACAGGTAAAAGAAAATTGCTCAACTCGTCTTCTAGAGCAGAGATAAACATAAATAAAGCTTTGAGTATCAGTGCTTGTTCTCATATCCTGACAGGAGGTGATTTTTAATATTAAACTGAAGACTGGAGCTGAATTCACAGTTCAGGTATCATGGCAACAAAAGACGAAAGACAACAGGAAACAGAAAAGTGCGAATTGTGTAGGAGCTAAATCTGTCTAAAGACATCCTACACGTCATATATTTAACTTCACTATGTAAAACTATTGTATATTACATAATGTTTCAGTCAGGAGGAGAGAAAGAGAAGACCGAGAGAAGCACAAATGAAGACAAGAAGCGTCAAAAGACCAAAGACTGAAGAGAGTGATGAGAAGAAAAACAAACAGGAAAACAAACAGGAAAACAAACAGGAAAAGCAGAAAAGTGATGAAAAAGCAGAGCTGGAGGGGATGAAGATGGGCTTTTATTTGTGGAGCTTGTGTGTGTGTGTGTGTGTGTGTGTGTGTGGTGGGGAGGGGGGCATATAAAAATAAGTCATAAAAAAAGCAAAGCGTTTCATCACTAGTTGGCTGCTCTCTTCCCCATCTGTCCCCTCACTCTGCAGCCAATTAGAGCAATTTAACAAATAGCAGGTGACTTACACCAACACACACAGACACACACACACACACAGACACACTGACAAGAACATGGCTGTTTCTGAAAATAAAAGCATGTAGAAAGAACCTTTTTTTCTGATGCACTCACAGAAAAAGTGAGACTGGTTTGGTCAACGGTGGTCAGGATTAATAAACTCAATCTCAATCCAAACCTTGATCCACCAGGTTAAATTATCCTGTAGCTGCATGGCTCTGTTAGGCGCTGAAAATACACATTATAAGGTTAAAAAACCAGTTACAGATTCAAATTAAATTTGAAGAAAAGGACCTGTACTTAGAATAATTTATGAAGCAGGTACTTGGTCACGTTGACTTGAGTCATGGACACATTTGGGCTCTTGGATCGTCCGTCACAGACAAGCAGTTTACATAAATGCTTTTAGGCTCTGCATCAGAGACGCGCAGCAAACCTGATTTCTTTCTTTTATTTTCTCACTTCTTTCTTTTCTCCCCCTGAATATTTGAAACATTTTGGCCACATGGTGACACTCGGTGTCAGAGTTGAATTCAGAGGCCGAGCGACACGACACACAACAAGACAAACATCACCAGCTGTGACTCTGCTGGTCTCCGTCAGACTTTGCTCGCTCTCCTCCACTAAAGGCCAGTTTGTCCCAACAACAGACTCTGCTGCTGCTGGCTGTTAATGTGTCCATGTGCCAGTCTGCCAAAATAAAGGAAGCATCTCCATTTGTTAACTTTACCCTAAACTTTTCTGTTAGACAATAACTAAATGTCTACTTATGTTAGAAAAAAGTTATCTATTTGACAAAAAATCTGCATCGTTTTTATGCAGACAGACTGACGATAAAAACCTAAATCAAAGTTTCCACTTTCAGCTGTGTCAGATTTGTGTTCACTTTGTTTTCTTACATTTGCACAAAACAACCCACAAAAGAAATGCAGATCGTTATGTGTATAAGTGAAAACTTTCTGCACAAATGCAACTTCAACACAGAAATGAACTGATCTGGATGTTAATGACGCCTGCTCATTCCAAATGTTGAGATGCAGAAAAAATATACAGTTATTAAAGCCTGACATGCACAAACAGAAGACTTAAGCAGACTTCACCCATGCAGCAGTAATGAGTCCAAAAAGGGATTTTATGGAAGTTGTAGCTGTAATTATTTCTGCATTTTGGATCGGATTCTTTTCGACCGCTCGCCTCCTCCCTGCAGGCTGCCATCGCTCTCTCCACTGTGACACGTCAAGTGCAAACACAGTCGCTGAATTCTAGCACCACATTCAAACATCTGTCAGGCAGTGAGTGTTCTCACATCAGCTCTGTCACTTTTGCAAAAGCATCACTTGAACATCTTGAACATTAAGTGTTGAACAGAGGAGGTGTTGATCATTCTGTCTGTGTAACAGAGGATAAACACAGGATGATCGCGACATTAACAGACAAAGGACAGGTTTAATTTCACGTGTCATGCATTCACATGCTGCATGTCAATATGTTTGGCCAAAGAGATGCTGCTGATGCAAACCAGTTACTTCCTACAGCTACAGCTTCTCATTAAAGCGTTTAACTAGCCAAACATCAGTTTACTTTTATTTTGAAGCAGTCTAGTCACAGGAAATACAACAGTTTGTTTAGTTGGCTTAGCTAGCTGACAGCTGTCGATCATCAAAAATGTCTTTACGAAGCAAAATAATGGCCATTTATCGCATTTTTTCTTTGACATTGGATCAATTTTAAATAACATGTCAGGGAGTAATTTTAGTTTTATTTTGTCTGTTTAAGTGATGGAACAACAAGCAGCTGTTAGATGCAGAGCTGCAGGGGGTGAGCTAACAAACTCTGTCTCTTTCACTCAAGTTTTTAAGTACTGCTAGCATCCCAAATATTGGGAAGTAGGTGTTTTTTTTTGCATTTGGCTTTAATAACTAATCCATTGTCCTGCTGATCAAATCTCCTTCCTCTCGTCACATTATAAGTGAAATGTCTCAGTAACTTCAGCAACTTTTTGCTGTGACTCAGCATCGAGGATCTGGCAAGAGAGGCCTGCAGCAGGATGTCGCTTTAGCGTCTGTCTGTCTGCCTGTATAGATTTTCAAAAACACAAAATAAAGATGTGCCTGCAATCTGTTAGCAGCACAAACGTAAGGTACAGAGACATTAAAACGGAACGTCAGCATTTATTTATCATGAGTCATATCATCATTGCAATATTCAACAACAATATCTCAAATTTTCCTGACATCGTGCAGCACTGCTTCTCCGTCCTGATTGCTGGTCTTTGGTAAAAACTTAAATCCATCCAGTCGTCAGATTGCAGTATATAAACTAGAGCAGGTTTAACTTATTTAACAGTTAATCTTCACAAGTAAAACATCCAACATGAATCTAATTCTAAACCATAAAACTGGAACCTGAATAATGTCGGACCCTTGAAGGCATCGTCGAGTTCAGATTTTATTTCAAATCTTTCTGCTCTAAATGTCTGTTTAAGTTCATTTTTCCACCTTGAGACAATGAAAACACACCTTTAATCCTTCTGCATTTGCTTTTGTGACACCTGAATTTTCCCAGGAAAGGATTTAAGTTTCCTGTAATCGCAGACTGATGCTGCAGCGCTCCAGCACAGCTCAGATACTACATAAGAAAACTGGTAATTGCATAAAACCTCTTACAGGATTAAAATAACCCAGGAAGTCAGAGTTGAGTTCACTTACTGTCAGCTAAGTAATTTCAGGCAGGAGCAGATAAATTCCTTACAGATTTGTAAAGTTTCTGCCGTCCAGAGGAAAATAAATTACCAATCGCCAAACCTCTTCTGGCAAGGCGAGGTCCGGTGCTGATGAGAGGAGAAGAAAAATCTCCTTTTAGCTGATTTAGGCTGTAATTACAAGGGAAGTGCTGAGGTGATAAAGTAAAATGAGATTTGCAGTGAAGAGGAAACTCAAGTTCTGTTCAAAGTGTTGAGTATTTTTATTTCTTTTCTCATCAAAAGAAAATGTGAAAACGCGACTGCAGACACACAAAGACACAATAAACGAGGTGAGGCTGATTGAGACGCACTTACAAGAACCTTCAGATAGCAAAAAAAGATTTCAAGCGCTAAGTATTTCTTTCATTGTGACAATTTTCAGAGCAGAAGCTGTAATTTGGGTTTGAGACGGCGGCGAAGCGTCTGCCAGAAGCTCCATCTGCACCATCATTAACACCATTCCTTCTTTTTAAGGCTTCACAACACAACAGCGCTCGCACAAATGGACACATCACATTTTCACAAGCTGCAAAGGAACACGGCAGGAGATGAGGTTCGTTAAAAACCACGTGAGGCAAACACTCTGTTTGTGCTGCAGAACTGAAAGTTTATTCAGGTCTTTATAGGTCGGATGACCACTGCAGACATTCACAGGGAAACAAAACACAGGAGAGAGCTTTCAGTACATCAGCAACACCAGGACACACACACACAAAGTGACCAAAAACACTAAAATACAAACATGATTGCACTGCATTTGATCAGTGAGCTTTAAGACTCGGGCTCACCTGCTTGCTTCTTTCTGTTTTCTGGCATCTGACTGTTCACCTCAGCATGGATCCATACAATCACTCTCCAAATCATACGCCTTGTTTACTGCACTCATCTCTCCACTCATTTCCTGATTGTCGCAGGCTCTTTGCTTCTGCAGCATTAATTTCCGTTCCCTCCATTTTCTAGGATTCGAGGTTCGATGTTTGAGAGCAGGAACATCCACAGGCCTTCAAATGATAAAACATGGAATGGCACCAAACTCAAAGGCCTCTCCAGCTTCCACTTACCTGATTATGGTGTGCTGTTGCTCTTAAAATCTGGAAATCTCAGTGTGAGAAAAGGCCCAGGAATAAACCTGCTTCATGTGTCAGTGTTGTAGAAATCCTTTAAAACTTTGGATTCAGGAAACCAGAAGGTTCAGCATCTTGGAGTCTCTGCATCATCTTCTCCAAACTGTTAAAGACTTGTTCTTCGTTACAGGAACCCTGTCTTACTCTTCCTCTCAAAGTTGCTCTCATCTTGACATGGCAATTCAAAAACTTCTTCCTCTGCTCTTTTCACACATGAGGAGTCTTGAGTCCAGAGAACCAGAAAACTCAAACCAGACAGACGCATCAATGCGGTGTCAGTGTCTCTGTTCAGCCAGTTTTCTGCCTGTTCCTCTGCCGGTGATCTTACCTTCTGAGATCTCGTTGTTCTCCTCAGCGGCTCTGCTGTCTTGTGTCCTCTGGGACTGAACCATCTCGACGCCTGAACGCTGAGCTGGTAGAAGAAACACAGAAAGCAAGAATCTGCATTAATGAAAGGAGAGGAAAAAAAAGCACCACAGTACTGTTGCTGGGATGTAAATCAATCAGTTTTAATCAAGATTTAACCAATAAAACAGAAAACAACACAAGTTTCCTTGTCTCAGAGTCTGTGTTTCTTGAACAGGTTTTCAGTTAAATAGCTAGATTTATGCCAGCTTTTATTTCTTTTTGTTATTTTCCTCCCTCCTGAGTTCCAGACAAGAAGATAGATCCCATTCTTTGGACTGTGTGTGCAGTA
>JAPQLA010205693.1:8255-19164 GCA_029822935.1 Naso vlamingii | reverse complement strand
AGATTATACTCTGTAACATGTAAACGAGAATATGAAAGGAATATTCTATTCTCAGGTAAACACCTTAATCAAAATATCGTCTTACTTAGAATAAGGACAGTAGTTGGATTATTGCAGCTCATGTAAACACAGTCACTAAGTTTTCTCTCTGAACAAAACCAGACTCGTCACTCGGCAGTTTGAAGTTTGAATCATAACAGTTGCTGGTTTTAGCTCAGCTCACGGTTAGCTCAGGCATCAAATAACAGTCTTACCTTCAAAACTGCTTAAGACCTTCAAAACTTAGTGACTGAGGATAAGAAGAAAAAAGTGGAAATTCCCCTAAAACCAAACGATCCTGTCTTTCTCCAGCTCAGAAGTGTTGAGCAGCAGCTGCTCCTCAGAAGTGAGAGCTCAAGTCTGCAGGGCTGCCGGCTCTCTGCCAGTGAGAGCCCGTTTCCCAGCATGCCGCAGATCAATAGCTCATAGGCAGCCTGGAAGCGCCTGTTCAGACCCGTATCAGCACACGCTTTAATCACACTGAGTTACAGCTTTGAATGAACTGGAGGAATGAATGCACACTCACACACACACACACACACTCACACACAGAGCAATCATTCAGTTGAATTGATCAGTGGATAAGGGAGTCGGAATGGGCTCACAGGTCTCCAGCAGCAGCAGAGGGCTCGCTCAATCCATTTGCTGTATTTCAGTCAGGAGAAACAGAGACTACAGACAGATGACATGAATTCACTGAGTCCATGATGAAGTCAGTTCGTGAATGTGACCGCTCCATCAGTGACATCATCTTTCTGACTCCACAGAAAGATGTGACTGACACAGCTGAACCGAAGCCTCACTTTACTGTAGTGGCTCCCAAAGCGCTTCACACAGACGGCCTTTTAAACACCAGTCCAGCTGCTTGTCTGTGTAAAGGTTAAACAATGTATTCTGCAAGTGCTTCCCGATATTCATCTTCACTCCCAGATCACTAAACACCAGTGAGATTCAAATGTCCTCCTAGGAAACAAACGACTTCAAATCATTCAAAAGAGAAAAGTCTCAGACGCAGATGAAGCTGTTCGTCAGCTTTGCAGTAAACACGCAGCCAATCCTGCTGGTGCTCTGGACTGAGCTGCAAAAGGAGAAACCTCACACAAGCAAAGATGTATAACAGTGGAGAAAAAAAAAATTAAAGCTCAATCTGGGGCAAAGTCACTAAACTTTTGAAGCAGAATGTATCAGATTTGACAGATGATTTTACATCTTTTATGTCTCGGTGACCGTTGAAAGTGAAGCTCTTTCCTTCATCACTGAATCATTGAAACAGGGGTCTGGTCTTGTTAGTCCAGCCACGTCCACTTCTTTGGTAACCAGTTCTCTGCTATCCCTGTGTATTTCAGAAATTCACAGATAAATAATTGCCTGGGCTTTGAGGTCCCGTTTCCGAAGCTTTGATCGGACTGCAGACCGTCTCATGCTTCATGTTGAGCTCATCTCCTGTATGATAGATGGCTACAGTGCTGCCTGCGCTGAATTACAGTTTTCAGATTCAACAAAGCTCAGAGTTCTCCTCTTCCATTACAGCGAGACACCGCAGCCTTTATCATCTGTCAGGAGTAACAATGCATCAGGTGTCTGAAGAGTAGTGTGTGTGTGTGTTGGAACATGCATGCACAGGTGTGAGCCTCATCCTTTTCTCTCATTGATGCGTGTTGTCCAGTGAACATATCCGCCTTCCTCTCTTTGGTTCATTACAACCCAGATATTGAGGACAGGAAAACGAAAAAGAACAAATGATCCAAACTGAACAAACAGCGATGAGGTCAGGTACGAGAGGGAGCATCACGCCAGACTTCACTGAGAAATGATCTGAGAACACGCATCACAAGGTGAATCCTGCTCTGTGAGGACTGACATTTTTGTTGAAATAAGAGCTTGTGTGCTGCTGATAGTCTGGACTGAGGTCAGACGAACGTGGGCCGATAATATCTCCACATAGCATCAGCTGACTGTGGTTATCAAATCCTTGTGACAAATGGAGGCAGGACATCTTCCAAACATCAGAGCGCTGAGCAGGAAACACTTCACTCATTAGTTATTGAATCACAGGCCGCCCTCTGCTGGACAGACTGTGTAATTACACCGTTTTAAATCACTAGTCCAAACATTTTTTTCCAGCCTTACAAACTGTTCAGGAGAGAGCTGCGGGCCAGACCTCATTACTCAACATCAGTGCTGGAGTTCACTGATGCTCTCGAGGCTTAATGGGAGCAGATCTCTGCAGCCAGGTTAACCAACATCCAGAGGAGAGTCTGAAACCTGAAGAGTGGAGGTCGCTAAATCAGCTGATTAACACCAATGATTTCCTTTCAGTGCTGTAGTTCGGTGTTTCATTCATATTATTTGCTGCTTTTCCTAACCCAGCACACATCCTCCACTTTATTCCAGACTCTTGCCTTCCTGCCTGTGCTTGCGCTCTCTCTTCTCTCGTTTGCTCAGTCTGTTCTCCTCAGTAGTTCCCATCACAGTCAGCTGTCAGATCCACCTGGATTTGGACTTCAAAGTCAAAGTAAACGGTGTGATATCAAGCTTCCTGACTGACGAGGCTGCATGTTTGACCTGCACGATCTTTATAGGTATTTATTTTCACATCTTAACCATCAAACATGATCTGTCCTCTGAACTATCTTTGACGTTTGACGCTGAAGTCTGTATTTTAACCTGTCAGATAACAAGAAGCAGAGTGAAAAAGAAAATTTAACATTAGGCTTACATGTATTTATGAGAACAACACAGCAATGATTCAACAGGTTCCCATCTCGTCTGAAAAATGAAATGCTTTTAACATATAGTTATCAGCTGGAACATAATGCAGCATGACCCCACTTTCACCATCCTTTTTTTTTTGGTTTGGTTACCCATTCAGTGACTGAACAGAGCACTGGTGAAATGGAGAGAGAAGTGATGCAAATTGCAGATTTTTGCATGTGGGTGAGACAAAAATACATAAAACAGCAGGAGAGTGTTTTCTGTTTGTTCATCGTAATATTTTTTGTTCTTTTTGTTTTTAACCTTTTTCTTTTTTTTTTTTACCATGAAACTTTAAATGTGATTTCTTGTGGTTCTGTTTGTTTTCTCTGAAAAAGCAGCCAAACTTATTGAATCCTCTTTTGACTTTTTAATTTAATTTAATTTACGATGAGAATTCTTGCTGTGTGTCACAAGCAGAATGTAAACGCATTGTGACTGCGCCTGCGTACATGAATGCATATAGTGCGTGCTGTTAATAACAGGACAGCACTGGCCAGACTCTGGATGTGCTTGTTTTTGGTCAATAGCCCAAACGCTTTGCAGTGCCAAAAGACAGCCATGAACCAACAACGTCCCCCACCACACCTCCTTTAAGACCAACACTCCCACGTGATACAAACACATGTAACTCTACAGAAAGGCACCACAGAGAACATTTCATCATGTTTTCTCCACTGAAAGGGCACCTGAGCATGGCACTTTGTGGCGTTTTCCCACAAAGCCACGGGAGGCAACACCCTGACCCCATCCCTGGTTGATCAGTGAGTGTGATCCCCGCGCACTGCCGCCACTCGAAGGCAGGTGTCTCCTCAGCGTCAGTGTGTTTGTGTTAGTTCATTCAGCAGAGAGAGTGACACTAAGTGGGACAAATGATGCATGAAAGCATTACACACATTAGCTAAAACGTATTCACACACTCCGAACGCTCACAGACAAAAGTGCCTTGATGAATGGGTTAGTTGGGACTGAAAACACAAGTTTCACACTAGAGAAGTCATGTACACACGGACCCCAGTGTGTACATGTACTGCAGCAACATGGAATGATGTAACAGCCACCTCACTAATGGTGACGAGATAAATCACTATAAAAGTGTAATAAACAACATTCACCAGTAAAATCATGACATTCTGAACTACTTATCTTAAAAATTAACAAACATGATATTGCATTTTGGTATATACCACAAAAAATGACAGTTAAAGTCAAGTACAGCTGGGCATGATGGGAAATAATTGCAGGCCCCCTGCAATGTAATTGGCCAAAATATATGCAAAGGTTTTCCTCTTTAAAATTGTGGTTAGCAACTTAGCGCGCTGTATGAGAACCAAGAAATCCACGTTTGGTGTTTTTTGTCATATGAGTAATTGTGTTGCCGTAGCATCGTGCATGGATTTCTGGGTAGTTAGCCAGGTAGCTAACTATTGCAGAAGGTGAGTAAACTTGAGTTAAAATGAACCGTTCACATCTTATGTCCATCAAGCACGACATTCTTCGGGCCGCGGACTTTAAAGACTCAGTTGAGGATTTTGCTGCAGAAAAGAGCAGCAGAAAACACTGAAGCAAAAACAAGAGCTGCTTTATTATCTCTGCATCTCTGTTGCACACAGGTTGTTTTTGGCTGATGAATTTACTTCAGTTTTGCTTATTGTTGATGTCAGCTTGTTTTCTTATGTTAAATGTTGTGTTTACTTATAAGGATTTGTCACTGTCCATTCAATGGGTTCAGAAATGATGTCGTCATGGCGTGTCATAAAGAGAGGAGCGCACTTCAAGGTTGTGACATGTTACTTAGCGGATCACACCCACCTGAGAGCCACATTTGATGAGTAAGAGTTCTTTTTAAACAAATAAACAAGAGAAATCCTTCAAAAGAAAATAGCTAATATAGCTAATGGCTTTTTCTATATGAGGAATGAGTGGGTTTTATTATTATTATTATTTTTTAATTCTATTTTTAATCTAAACTTTTACGCATCAGTTATCCAGTCCAAGTACTTTTCATGGGAAGGGGGCCTCCAAAGTGTCTGTAGCCCAGGGGCCTAAAGTGTTATTGAGTCGCCTGTGCTCGCAGAGGAAATCGACAGGAACAAAAACAGGTGCTTGACTTTGTCGAATGAGCCACAGACAGAAACTCAGTGTGTTTAGAGGTGTGAAGAGCTGCAGCCATATGTGCGTCATATGAGAGGTAGTAACATAATAAGGTTGCAGGTATTTAAGGGAATAATTGAGGGATTCTCAAGTCTTTATGAAGGAAAAAGATTGAAAGGAAGCCAGCAATTTCTGGCATAAATGCCACAAGTGAAGAAAGCACTGAGGAAAGTGGTACACAAAGGAAGAGACAAGACTGACAGTTTTGATGAAGAGTACATCTTTGGGGAAGAACAACCTCTCCTGGAGAGGAACAGGATGATCTCAGCAGTCTGGTCCTTTGAGGGAGGAGAAGAAGATTACAGCATGAAGATGATGGAAGAGTGAAGGAGAAGAAAGGGCTTAATCCTTAATCCAGAATTTAATTTCTCACTTGGACTGATATTTATATAGATCTATTCACTCACACTTACCTGCAGCTTAGTGTGGAACAAAGCAGAAACGTCAGCATGAGATGACGTGAACAGCTTGTAATGACAGAAAAATCTGCTGTTTTATAAAAAAATGGTTTAAATAAAATTGACAAAAGCTGTTTTCATTTTAAAGTGTTACATCAGAGGGAATTCATTCTTTTGTAAATTGAGAGCAATGATTGCTGGTTGTTTGAAAGAGTCTAAAAGTTTTAAATCCGTTTGAGTAAAAACAATCAAAAAAATCAGAGCTACACTTAACAATATTTTCATTTAACGATGGGTGAAAGGACAAGAACGATAAATGAGGCAGCCTCACCCCCACTGATGCAATAAATCCGTCTATTGGGATTATTTTAGAGATCAGATTTAGATCAAATATCCACATAAGCCATTTTCTTTTGAATCCCTTAAATCATCCCTCTAGCAGTCTTATCTCGTTTGAAAATGCAATTTATGGACTTTATGGAGACAAATTCCAGAGAAATCTGCAGTAAATGATATCCACCTCATTGCCGTGCTAAATTGAAACCGACCCTCTGGCAGGTTTCCTGTCCCTGCTGTTGCAGCTTTGTGCTACAATGAAGATGATCTCATTCTGAAGTAACTGACCCAGTGTCACATTGTTCCAGCTGCAAAGGGGAAAGAAGTGAGAAAGTAACGCCACAGAATGAAGAAATGTGTGAATGAATAAATATAATGAATAAAAATGAGGAAAGAGGAGGATGCAAAGTTGCAGGAGGGAAAATTAATCTGATCAAATGGAAAAGGAAAGCATGAACGTAATGTGGTAATAAAAGTATAATATGAAGAGAAAGAAACACAGAAGCAGGAGGAAGAGAGCTGAGTGAATAAAGGGGAAAAAAGAAGATGGATAAAGTGAAACAGAGGGGGTGAGAAAGAAGCCAGGAATATCAGAGATGGGAATTATTGTAGAAGAAACCAAAAATCCCGGCACAGGGATTACCAGATTAGAGGAAACCACGAACAGAGCATGAACACTAACTCTCCTCCAACGTCCTTCCTTTACTTTTTCTTACACCCTCCGTCTCCTCCTCCTCATCGTCGTATGAAGAATCTGATCAATATCTGACGGAGCAGAGCGGAACGCCTTCAGTTATCTCCTCCTCCCTCTGCCCAGCATGCCTCCTCCCTGCACCGACACTTTATTCATCCCTCTCTTCTTCCGTCTGCAGCTTCTCCACTTTGTCAGTCTGACTTTCCCAATGTTATCTTTTTGTTTAGCTAAATGCTAACACAGTGACAATGCTGACATACCCATGTTAAAGCCACCAAGCTAGTTTAGCCTGCTAGCATGCTAACATTTGCTAATTAACAAAAAAAAAACAAAGTCCAGCCGCGGCTGTTTGGAGTGCCAGCGTGTCGGAGTGTTTACTCAAGAAGTACCAGACTCGTCGTAGCTTATGTCTCCACTATTTTGTCTCCCGTGGAGTTTTTTTTGAGTCTTATCAGTGTCTTGTTATTTTGCAGTGTGTGGTGTAGAAAGCATTCTGCTCTGATTCCCAGGTAGCAGTTGCCCTTTGGCTCGGAGGTGGCCCACACTGGGAAGTGCTATCCGGGTTGTGCTGATTGTGTTTTACTTCTTTTAGCAGAATTGCAGACGGTAATTCTGATTTTCTCGGTGTTAGAAGTTATTGATCCCTGCAGCGAGAGCATAAGAGTTACACGTATTGGCTGAGGACAATGTGAGTAAACCCACGTTACACAAAATACAAAAAAAGAGTCAGAACCTGAATTGTGGACCCGTCTACAGAGGGCTGAGACGGAGCTGCTGTCTCTGAGGGTCAGGACGGCGCTGTAAGCCCATCATCAGCAGATGGTCACTGCAGCTCTTCATTCCTGTTTGAAAGACAATGAACAGCCGTGAATAAAGATAAAACTAGAATAAGTTCATCACGGCTGATTCCCTCCATCAAACCTTCAAGTTTAATTTACATCTGTGGTGAAGCCTTTCAATATCAAACGTCACCACTTCATGTTCTGAGTTTGTATGAAATGCTGTCATTCTCAGCGTATGACAGGTGAAAATGTGTTTTGTGAGATCAGTGACCTTAACCTTTGACCTCCAAATTCTTAGCAGTCCACCCTTCATTTGTTCCATCTGTTTGTTCTTGATTTGAAAATTTATCTAAACATTCACAAGAAGGGGACGTTCACACGCACAGCAGTCCACACAGCACAAAAGCATCACGTGAACAGAAGTATCGCTGATGCTGATGCCTCGCAGACATTTAACACCAATGAACAGTTAAATAATCGTGCTTTTTAATTTAGCAGTTAGAGAAAATAAAAGCTTAGACGGACAAAGTTTGACAGTATGAACTGAATGTCAGCTGCACTGTCATCGGTTTGTGCCAGAGTTCAGTGAAGGGAGAGAAAAGGAAATCAACAGAATGAAAGAACAAAGAGAGTGGAGGTGTGTGTGTGTGTGTGGTGTGTGTGTGTGTGTTTGTTTGTTTTTGGGACAGAGAGAGCACCATCCTGAATACGTTTGAGTATTTGCTTTAACATTTCTGAGTGTCTCACACACCTAAAAACTCATGCCTTGCTCGCTGCACCGTGAAGACAATATACATCAGTATGATTTATAGCCAAACAAAGTGAGCTGCGAGAGTAAAATGTGCTCCGTGTGCGTGTGTGTGTGTGTGTGTGTGTGTGTGTGTGTGTGTGTGAGAGAGAGAAAGAGAGATTAAAATGTGTTTGAGAGACACAAGAGCAAATTGCTTTAATCCTTTTCTTTGCAGCCTCAGCAAAAGTTTTGAAGTGGCTTTAGTTTACCGCAGCTATCATAAATGTCTAACACACACACACACACACACACACACACAGGCTGCCACAATCAGCTAGCTCAGTGGTGCTACAGTGGGTGAGCTGGCATGCTTCTTTCTGCGTAGTGATACAGTAGTTGGGTGTAGTTCGGTAGAGAAAATAGTTCCTGTATAAAACTGCTCACAGGAACGTCTGTGGTCTCTGTGAACAAAAATAGTTGCATTAAAACTGAAGAACACTTGCGGTGACTGGCTACAAGCAAAACTGTGCTAGCAGTCAACTTTTTCATTTCTTCAGAAGAGTAGATGCAGGTACCGTTTCGTGAGAGGAGAAGCTGTCATGATGCTTTTGTCAGTGGCCCTTCACTATGGGATTTTCTGGGGGGCCCCTAACCGATATCAGGGAGCAAGAAAATTCTGATATCCAATATATTGGCTGATATTATTTATAATATCGTCTGAATGTGTTTATCACATCCTTGTGATCTGTGATGGAGGCAGGATGTCTGACATTTGAACAAACTTTATTCCAAACATCGGAGCACTGAACAGGAAACACTTCACTTATTAGTTATTGAATAACAGACCGCCCTCTGCTGGACAGACTGTGTAATTACACCATTTTAAATCACTAGTCTAAGCATTTTTTCTGGCTTTAAAAACTGTTTCAATATTAAAGCATACCAGAGAACATTTGCTGATGCCGACATATCTGTGAGGAATCATACTACCATTAGTACTAACTGAAGGCCAGAGATCCACAGAGTGAGGAGCACAGCGGGTTGTGTAACAGTGACGAAGGTGAAGAGGCTCAGCAGAGGCTCAGTAACAATGGCAGCATCTTCACTTCAGCATGAGTCATTACACACAAACAGTGAGTCAGCAAGAGGCGGAGCTGCCGCCAGCTCTGCAGTGTCACGCTGCTGCTCATGATGCTGCTCAGGTGTCACTGGTGTCTGTGTCCTGCTTCTGCTCTGAAGATCAGCTGCTACCAGTCCAGTGTTCACTGATGTTCGAGCCCTCGTTTGGTTTTGTATTGATGGGTGTTCGAGCAGCATTAGTGGTGTTCAAGTCCTGGCCTGTTCCAGTGTTCAGTGATGTTTTAGCCCAGTTTAAGCTCATTATTCACTTGTATTTTAGCCCTGTCTCAGCCCAGTATTCACTGGTGTTTACCGGCTCTGTTGATGTTTACTTTAACGTCTGATTGGCTCAGTCACTGTCTGGTATTTCAGCTCTGGTTTGGCACAATATTTTATTTGATCTTATTTAGTTAAATCTTGGTAAATGTTCTAGCTTGACTTTAATCCAAAATTCACTGATGTTTTAGGACTGATTTGGATAAATATGTTGTGGTTTTTGAGTCCTGCAGTTTGTTCGATTTTTCACCGTTGTTTCAGCCTCTGTGTGCGTTGATCTGTGTCATTTTTCATGCGGAATCAGTTTTTTTGGCCTCGTTGGCCTCCGAACTAACAGCGTTTGATACTGCAGTGATTTTCTGCCACTGCACATATTTCTTTTGCTTTCTTTGAAAACCACCACTCAAACGTTCAGACTCGTTTCCTCCTCACTTACGAACTTCTTCCAATAAAGGTTCATTTTTCACACTGCATTGTTCCTGACACCCTGCTTTGAAGGATAAACACAGAACAATAGATGTGCACGGCTTCATTGTGTGTTTTCAGGGTTTCACCAAACTCTCTCACACACACTGTCTGTATATCCATCTTTCTCTCAATTGATCCAGATCAAATTTTTGATTTATATGTGTGTTCATATCTGTTTTTGTCACAGGCATTATGTGCATCTCATTGTGTTAAATGCCGCTCCAGAGTCGCAGCGTCCCCTCTCTTTACTGGCCGTTCTGATCTGACTTTGTTCAAAGGTCGCTGGTTTTCAGTTTTCTCGTCCTTTTGTGTCTCTGCTCTTCACACTGATGTGATGAAAAGAAATCCTACAGCAAGCTTTTGTTTAGCACGTTGAAAGAGTTATTGCAGCTACATAGTCTTTCACATTTCTGCCCCATTTTCTCTTCTTCTCTTGAAAAGAGACACAAATGAGACACATTATGTAAGAAATCATTTAGAAGTTGCACTCTAAAGTAATGCAAATGGACAATAACAAGGGCACATTTTCAATAATCACAATGTTTCTCTTTTAAGTTTCCGAAATGATAGAAGATATGCACAAAAAGTAACAGCAGTATAATCAAAATGAATCACACAGCTCAGTGAGAAAGAGGCAGAGAGGAGAGACGCACAGAAACAAAGTGCTTCTACATCAGGGAGGGAAATAACTTTAGTTTCAGGAGGGTGTTTCTCGCCCCTGAGTCAGATTTGCTTTTATCATCTTTGTGTGGGAAAAGTCCACAAATGCACAATTTACACTGCTGAGACTGAAATAATAAAAACAGCATCACAGCGGCAGAATAACAATGAGACGGTTTGTGCTGCTGCAGGCTGCTTGCTTTTTAGTTTTCGGGTCAGCCAGCCAGAACTTATTGGAGTGCGGGATTGTCGCACATTATCTACAGGAGCCTGCTGGGGACAGTCGTCGCATCCATGTGTGAATGTTTGAAAATTAAAATTAAGAAAGTGAAAAGAAAGTAAATGAAATACAAGGTAGACTAAATCTGACTGAGTAGGTTTATTTTAGAGTTGAGCCTTGAAGGGCGTTCAAGGGCAAAGCAACACACACACACACACACACACACACACACACACACACACACACGACGGGTAAGTTCATGGCCTGAGGGGGGACGAG
>JAPQLA010205618.1:0-19178 GCA_029822935.1 Naso vlamingii | reverse complement strand
CACTTCCCATTGACTACCAGTGTTTGAGCTAAGCTAATTAGCGGTGGGCGAGCTCTGCCCGTCTCTTCCTTGTCACTTCATGCACAGTCCAAAGAATGGGATCTATCTTCTTGTCTGGAACTCAGGACGGAGGCAAATAACAAAAAGGGGAAAACAAGTTGGCAAATCCCTTTACGATATATTTGTTAGCTGGAACTAGGCAGCCTCACTCAGACTATAAAAAAGTAGTGTATAAGTGCGGACACAGGGGTCGTTTTAGGAAAAAACTACAGTATTTCAGCTGGATAGTAGAGTCCTCTGTGAACACATGAACTGTCTCACACCGGCAGGATTTTAAAGAAATTATTACAAAGCTGGGCAGGTATCACAGGTAAAACATACAAGAAAAGTTAGTGTGCACAAATGAAGCACACAGAAATTTATCTGTTATGCCACAAACCCTCAGTGGTGTAGTCGACGTGATAGGCAGGTGTACGCCGTACACCCACTAGCAAAGGTCCTTGATTTCGGTATACCTTCCTAAAAATGACCAAGGATACGTAACTACACACTTTCACCATAAAATTCACCCTGCATGCTCTGTCTGTGTCATGGACCGCAGAATCTTGGACCATATGGGCTTCTGTTGACTGTGACCTGATTTCTCCCAATGTTACCATGGAAACAACACAGATGCTTGGTGGTCATTTCTCTGGCTCAACAGTAACTATGTAGCATTGCAAGTTTAAAATCAGCTAACATTTATGTGTAGAATTGCTAAAGGAGATACGAAACAAAAAGCAAACTCAAACTAACGTTACACTGAGTGTTTTGTAAGGCTGCTGGCCCTGATATATTGCAATACCACAACCAAGCCATTTACTGCAATTCTGTTTCAATTCTATTTTAGAGAAACATGTCATAGCAAAAAGAACACGCCATAATATCCGTAAAATCTGAGTTTACAAAAGTGTTTTCATCAGAGGTTCATGGCAAAAGTTTTTGTGCATCAGCAACTAGGAGTAAAAAACAACAAAATAAACCACTGCCACTACCGTGTTCATGAAAACTATTAATTAAAAATCAGTACAGTGGTTCTAAAAATTGATAAGATATTTAAATCATTATATATTGTGATATGGATATGCATCAATACTTTTTTACAGCCCTATCGTTAATACTGATAAAACTGATAAGCCTTTCATTTCTTCATTAGTTTGCACTGTGACACGCGTGGTGAACATTGCCAGCTGTTCAACTTGTGCTCCACGGATTGTTCTCATGTCACATGTGAGTCTACAGGAAGCTTCCAACTGTCAGACTGAGAAGCTGATTTAACTCTGAACAGCAGAAAATCAGTCCAGACTCCTCAGCTGTGCACGTACTTGGCTGTTAAAGTCTTACGTTGCTTATAATAAACTGACATGTTGATAACACAACTCTCAGTTATGTGTGGAAGCATGCTGTACGCATTAATGAGCAGGGGGGTCAGAGCATAGCCACTACAGTAAACTGCAGCACAACATTGCAAACATTTAGCTTTACTTTTGAAGGACAATGGGGATGAAGTAAAAGTACAAGTTCAACAATCATAAAATACTTCATTACAAGTACAATAGCAGTTACTAAGATGATTAATGGAAGTGAAAGATAAAAAACAAAGTTATGCTACACAGATCTGTTCTCATCAGTCATTTTTTAGGGTGAAACATGGGACAAATTTACCTCATAAGGCTTTGAACTGAGGCTGTGCTAACAAATCGATATGGCAATATATCACAATATTTATTTTTGACATGTCTGTATCGTATCGTGACCAATGTGTCGTGATACGTATTGTGTTGTGAAGTCCTTGCCAAAACCCAGCCCTATTCTGACTATAATTAATAAATCTGTCTCAAAATGAGCCGGAATGTGTCTCAGAAGGTGAGTTAACGTTTGACAAGGAGCCAAAATGAAACGATGCTTTGTTGTAACGAGTCACAGCCCAGAAAAACTGGGAATGAACCACTGACTTTCAAAATGCTTTGTAGTTTTAAGCAAATGATATGTTCCTTATTCAAAATTTAAATCTGCAAAAGTCATTTGGAACTACAGCTGTGAGTAAAATATAGTTCAGAAATACAACACATCCACCTACAATTAGTGGAGTACATCAAATGAAAATGGTACAAGTATTTAAAGGGTGTAGTACTTCAGTAAATGAATCATCCTCTGGATGATCCAACAGAGACTCGCTGCTTTGAGCAGGATGTGGCATGAAAAATCAGACTCTTGGCACTTGAGTGGCACACCTTTGATACATGTGAGCTGGTACAAGAACAGAAAAATGCACCGATGTGTTTTCTATCAACAGAGTCCAGGAAGGCAAGTTTCCATCCGCTGGGTCTCTCTGCCACACCCTGCAGGAGGATGAGGAGAGTTTCCTCTTCACAAAAGACTTTTTCCATCAGAGCAGCAGAGTGACACCACAAGCCCTTCAGAGAGAAGACTAACTTTTATTTAACTATTAACAATTTGTTTCAATCGACACACATGTTGTTTTTGGAAGGAGTTATTAAGCTTTTCATTAACTGGAACTTAGCTGCGTTATCTAACACCACGAAGCATTGCTGTTCTGAGAAGTGACTAGTTTTGTTTGTTTGTTTACTGCGGTGAAAACTGCACGAGCAGCATCTGTCACGTTTTCCTAAAACAGCCGCCTGCTCTCTGATCGAGCATCGTTAACGTTACGTAAAAAAAAAAACTTCATCTTTTTTTGTGTAACAACTTAATGAGCTGCCAGCACTGCATCGTTTCACGTCACTGGGACTCTCCCAGTAAACCGTTTCGTAACCAGTGAAAGCAGTTGTGTAAGTAACAGAGGAAACAACTCGACCGTGGCTAAATAAATGTACCGGAGTTTTATCAGTGTACATAAACCCAGCCCTAACCCGCCAGCAGCCTCTTTACGTTGAACTGCAGCTCGGTGAAACGCGTTCGTGTGAGAATAAGTTTGTTTAAACTCACCTTTGCCCACTCCAGCCAACGCGTTCACCACCAACACGGCGATGAAGAGCGCCACACAGACGATGATAACAACGATTCTGGGCAAACTGTTCTCCTTCATTTTGTCGGTTCAGCTCCTGCCTGTGTGTGTGCGAGTGCCGTCGGTCGGTGTGTTGCTGCTCCGTTGTCAGTTTACCGACAGTTTACCGACAGTTTACTGTCAGTCAGGGCGGAGACAGAAACACAAACGCACGTTGACCGAACGATGCCTTCACGTGCTCTACGTAACGCCCACCGCCTTTAAACAGTTTATGAAAGACTGAATGCTCAGTTTCATGTCAACATTTTCTTTCTGTTGTCTATCTGTATGTTTTTATGACTTATCCTTCTTTGACACAGCAGCCGTTTTTATGATAAAACTGCTGAGATTTGAGGGTTTTAGGCAGTCACGAGACGCATTTTGGGACGCTATGGTGTCCTCTACAGGACAAAAGAAGCAACAGCCCCTAAAAAGACCCCACAGCTGTCGTTTCAAATCATTTCTCTGTACATGAAGATGATGAACCACCGTCTCTGTCATTTCACAGTAAACCATTTTTAATGGTCACGCTGTAAGTTAACCGTTTCTACCATTGTTGTTTATCAGCTTTATTCCGAGTACATGTACTGATGTATCTGCTCCGCCTGTTAGAACTGTTTGCTGTTTATAATCTCATTATAACTGAACTTCACGTTTGATAAGCACACCGGCCTGGACTCATCTGTCAGGGCTGGGTATTGTACGTCCAGAACCTCACAATTCAGTTCAGTTTGGATTTTTTAGGTCACAATTCGATTCTATATTGATCCAGTATGCTTCGATATCAATTCAATATAATATGCATAGATAACAGTAATACTCCGAAAAGCTTCAGACGTCTTAAAAGAGGAGCTGTCCCTTCTAAGTTTGCCTGGAATGACCGGGGACGGAGACAAAAACGGCTGTCAGCGTCTGAGAGGGCCGGTGAAAGGACCGCCGGGTGTCCGGAGGATGTTAACGACGTCGCCTTGGCAGGCGCATCGCGTCTCCCCGACCATGATTATGCTTTCCCCCCTCCACCTCCACACTGTGTTTCACAGTTAATGATAAAACTAAATACTATCAGATGGAAACTTGTTGTAACAGCACTGAAAACTTGCTAACTGTGCTTGACAGTCAGTAGATATTTACACTCTTGTTCCTGGCATACTAAGATAAGTTCAATTTTGAAGTATTTGCAGTTTTCTTGAGTATTTCCATTTTATGCCAAAGTGACTGTACACTTCCACTCTGCTTCATTTTGGAGGCAAATATTGTACTTTTACTCCACCACATTTATTTGATAACTTTAGTTACTAGTTACTTCACAGATTACAGCCTGTATCAGAACCAAAGTAAGGTCTCAAGTCCATGAAGAGTCTTGCGGATCCCTAGCTTTGGCCGAATGTCCCTCAATTTCTCCCCAACAGATATCACACCTGGGTCAGGAAGGAGACCTATCACACAAGATTATATCAGGATCAGTATCAACATTTATCCCAGATTTAAGTGGCAGCTCCAATTCAACTTGGCTATTGATGTTTAATGGTGTCGTGTAAACAGAGATGCACCAAAAAATCCCAAAAAATTGAGGATCTTGCATCATCAGTTCAATGAGGGAGCAAGTAAATCTGTTCTATGACAACACATGTGTAGTGTATGGCCTTTAATCAGAGCTACTGAGGATGTATTTGACCATCAGCTATGTTATTTGCATTTTAGTGGCAACTGCAATTGTGAGGGAGTGGATTTTACTTGCAGATGTTTGGAATTCCATTCTTAAGTTTGATTCACCTAAATATGCTGCATAAAGATGGACTTAACACCTGACTTGACATCAACATTGCCCTTCAAATTTGGTTTGGAAACCAACATCTTATCTGCTTACTCAGGCTTGATCCCCTGTTAAAAGAAAATAAAGACAGTACAGTTATGTATTTGAAAATGCTTCCTTTTTCTTTTAACAATTGTAACATAGTTTTGATTCCTGACCTGGGTCCGAGGCCTGTGCCAGGTCTGCAGTCTGTCTGTGTACCACACATGGAGTGGAACCACCTTGTAATTTAAAGTGCTGAAATGGGCACTTTGGTAGAGAAGCCAAAGGACTCTCCCTTGGCAGCTTCTAACGCGATCAGTTAAGGGAATTTAAACACGCACACATGCACACACAGATAAATACAACACATTGTAGGAAAAATAATTAATTGTCTTGATTGGAGGTTGATTTCAGGCTTTGCTGATTCACTTCCCATTTTATCTCACCTAAAGCGATAACCTGCCACCACACAGTGGCAGGTTTCAAACTCTGTTTTCAAAGCCAATGATTGGTCAGGAGTAATGGCCAGAGTATGAACCAAACGTACATGTATAAGGTCAGTAACAGATAAACCTGAGATCAAAAACATAGGGACTTTTGAAGAGTGGTTAACTTGAACTTTGACTGCTTACAGGCAGCACAAGACAGGAACCTAAGATGATTTGAACACAGAAAAAACACAACACACTGGGACCGCAGTAACATAAAGCATAAACTGACTTGAATGCAGCACTTAATTGTTAATATAAGCAACCTGGAGGCAATGTGGCTGCTCTCTTCTCCTCATAGATCTGTGGCATCTTGCCTGAAATGCCACCTCTCCATCTACTATTTGCTGCCTTTCATTTGCCTCGGAAGTCGGAATTCGGACCTGGGAGTGACGCCAAATCCGAGTTTACCCCGTTCCAGTTACGAGGAGCCATTGTTAGCTATTGTTGTTTTTAGCACTGTTAGCTGCCAAGTAATTACACACTATGTGGTAGTTTTTGCATGCAAAGCAACAAAACGTGTCCATAGATGGAGGTTGAACAATACTGTTGGTTTGACTGATTTATTGACACAAAAACAAGACTTATCGGCCAATGAACAGTGTAATGTGCGGCTTTCTCACTGTTAATGCACAGAGCTGCCATGTTGGATTTCAATCTCGGGCTACTGAAGTTTGTCCGAGTTTCCCAGTTGGATTTCTGACTTCAGGGGGCGTTCCTGATGACATATCCGACTTTGAACTCGGAAATTTCGACTTCTGAGATCAAATGGAATGCACCACATCTCTGACACTGCGTACAAAGGGGAAAATATAAGAGTTAGAACTAAGGAGTAAGTGCATGATCATGAACGTAGAACCAACTTGACATATCCAGAGATTGTAAAACAGTTAGCTTTAGTTAGCCCAGGCAGTGAGCCAGTTAACATTAGCCTAGCGTTAGCCTAGCATCAGGGGACTTACCTTGTTGCAAACAGATAGTTTTCAACAAAGAACTTGTAGACTCTCTCAAGTTCCGAACTTGATGTTAATGAAAACATTTCTGCAAATCAGCCTTTGTAGTCTTTGGCAAGTTGTGGAGTGACTCATTGAAAATAACTTTGTCCATCATTTTGCGATTTCACCAACTGGCTGCAGGCACTGATGGTAACCGGGTTTAAATATTCCCAGTGTTTGACTACTTTTGCTTTCCCAATGCACAGCATGAAAGGGGCCTATAGGAGCGGGGCTTCATTGCTAAGGAAACAATCAATTTCAGGATTTTCTAATTTTCTTTTTTTTTTCTAACCCAGCCCTACCATTAGGAAAAGGAACAGGTTGGCAAGAAATTCAAATGATTTTGAAAAAAAGTCATCGTGTGGTCCACACTACATAAACGCGGCCTGATACCTAACCAGTGAGTTGTTCTCTAGCACCACAGAGTGGACACAGGAAGTGACATGAACCATTTCTGTGCAGAGTACAAAATATGAAATGCACACAGTAAAAATTCAGCACTGTGTAACAGAGCCACACTCTGACTGGTGCAAAGACCCATTCAACACTTTGCAGCTTCAGTACTGAATTGTTTCAACTGTTGAAGTTAAAATTTAAAAAATATTTGCAAATAAACCAGATTTAGGTATTAATTAGAGTAAATATTACTTACCGGAGTGTCCGATGAAGAAAAACTGTGTTGATTTGGTAATACAAGGAAGAAAATGAAATTAAAGGTCCAGTGTGTAGGTATTTAGTGGTATCTATCGTCCTCCACTTGCTCTCCCCTTTCAAGTGTGTACTAGAGCCTACGGTGGCTGTGAAAGGTCATCTTTAGAGCTAGTGTTTGCTTTATCTGTTCTCGTCTACTTCAGAAACATGATGGGACAACATGGTGGACTCTGTGAAGAAACTCACTCCCCCTGTGGATTGAAAAGGCTCACTCTGAAAACACAAACATTTTTATTTGCAGGTGATTACACAGTAATTAAATTTACGTTGTTTTTTTTTTCACTATTTTCTACCAATAGACCTTTCCTACATTTTACACAATAGACTGCGAGTATCTGAGTAAAATCCTTTGTTAGCATATTGTGTACTTCCCGTGTGACAGATTTCCCCGTTGTGACTCAAGAACATAAGGACAATATGTCAAAAAACAAACAGTGACACTGTTTAGACAGGATACCGAGGCCCTTTTATAGATATTGTGGGGTGTCTGCCAGAATGTATCAGGAGCAGGACCTTGTACTCATGGATGGATCTGATGGAGATGAACTTGGAGTGTTGGTGTCATGATGAACAGGCCTCTGTGTGTGACGTCGGCAGTCAGACTGAGCAGGCTCCTCTCAGCTGGGATGACCACTACCACAGAAACACACACGGCACTGAAAGCCAGGATGAGTTCATGTACTGGGTCACATGCAGATTGACCCACACACAGTGATTAAACCTGACTGCATTAAACATGTTAGAATAAAATCATCAGTTGAAAGGTGCATTAATAAATAACGCTGTAAATGTTGTTCATTACTTACATTTATGAAGCTGCCATCATGTACTACATAATGAGCACATTAGCATAAATGTGCACACTGTTCAGTCCCTGTTAGGATGTATGTTTTTTCATCCTAACACCCGATGACAGACACACACATGCCACTAAAAACTGTTTTTAGTTATGTACTGACTGACAGTTAATTAGCTGATGTGTTTCTGTAATTTAATGATGATAAACTTACAGAAATGACATTACAAACAACCAAGTGAAAACCTCGAATAAGGCTGGACCGCATCTGGGTAAGGTGTGTAAATGTGGTTAATGTGGGTCTGGGTCAGTGGTAGGGGTAATGTTTTACACATAAGTAGCAGATTAAATTATATCTATATCTATTTATCTTGTATGTATGTATTTATACGGCAGTTCATTCCATTAGTGTTGTTATAGAGTACAACAGCATATGGACTTTTAACTTTATATATTACCAAAGATAGTCAATATTAACACAAGATCATTCACTCACGCTGTGCCAGTGGTGTGAAATGGTACATACACTTCCCATCTCCTCAGTGGGCGGAGTCACATCTCCCACAGAGACAGTTAGGAACCACCATCCCTCCACCTCGTCTGGAAGGGTTGTAATGTCGTGTGAATGGATTAAAGCAGATGGATTTTGTGTCACATGATAATGTGTTTGATGTAAGTTTTAACTTCTAATTCATGGTTTCACCTATAAATCATTTAAATTGCTGAGACAGAGACAGGTCTCGATCAAAGTTAATTTCCTCCTGATTTGTGCGTCAGAAAAATGTAATTTTTGTGTCAGAATGTTCAGAAGATATGTGTCTTGTGAAAAATGGGTCCACTATGTATCTTGGTGAGGATGTGGCGAAAGAACTGGTCATAATCTGTGATCACACTTCTCCTGTAAGAATGACTGGACTGAAGACTGACTCTAGTCGCCTAAAGGGGCGGGGCCGCGGTGAAACCCATGTGACACTGATACAGGAAATGAACAGTCAGTGAGAGGTCTCACTTCCTACTATTAACTGTCTCTGGTATATCTTCACAGGTGTTCTTATCACTAACTGTCAGTTGCTAGGTTACTTTGTAACAACCTACACTGAAAAGATGAACATTTTTCCAGATTGTCTTCAGAAAAGGACAAAAAGAAGAAATCAAGAAAATGAAGTAGTGAGCCCCTCTGTAACTTATAAAGTCAGTTCATGTACAGGAACATGTTAATTGTTTGTGTTGCTTAGCAACAGTCCTGTACCAGAACAATTTGTGCTGGTGGAGCCAGATAAATGATTAAACTGACAAACAAATCATAATCTGTTTTTGTTTACTACTGTCAACTAAACCGAGTTTGTAGAACTGTTGCATAAAAGCAAGATCACACTCGAGGTCGTGCTGTTGGACTGTTGTGTTGATCTTCGGCCTGCAGCCTCGTGCCAGTGACCGCAGCACACAGTGATGATATTCAGTATAACAGCACAACCTCAAGTGTGATAATGCTTATCTATGTACGTACGTATGTATGTATGTATGTATCTAGTCTATCTAAAATTCAACACATTAAAGAAAGTAGAAAGTAAAAGACATTGAAATATCTGACATTTCAACCCACAACGCCACGTTACAGAACCAAAAAACAGTCATGTGGTAGCATGCGGTGTCTTTGATGTGATGTTTAAAAAATGACAAATTTGCATGGGGAAAGTAGCTGCCAGCCGTCAGGATCAATGCTTCGTGCAGTTCCTGCCGATGTGACAGTTTCCATCCTTTACAGCGAGAGACAGGAAGCACTGCTGTTGGTCCTGCTGTCCCGCGTCTCCTCAGTGATCATGTGATACCCGACCATCCCATCCCATATCTGACTTTGTGCAATATACTAGCTGACTGTGCAATATTTGTATAGTTTATATTTTTTTAAATATTTTTTTTTAAACTTATTTAACTTTATCCTTAGTTTTTGTTTTTCTTTATCTGTTGTCTTTTTTTGGTTATTAGTTGTCTTGTCTGGAAATCGCACTGAGTCTGAGAGCTGCTACCTTAATTTCATTGTACTTGTGTAGTGACAAAGTTTTGTGATTTCTATGTGATTTTAAGTAAAAAACTTTTGTCTCTTTCCACGATGCATGGTGGGTCAGAATCTTAATTACAACACAACACCACAACATCCATGTGATTATTTAACAGCTTGTGGAGACATTTTTGGATTTCAGTTGTCTCACTTAACCATACTTCTCTACACACTCAGCAAAACGCCCACTGGTGGCATAATAATCGTTTGCACGGATTAAGTTTGAAAGGGCAACAACCCGTGAGGACAGAGGAATAAATGTCTGACCAGTCCTGAAAGTAACTCACTCACTCACAGACGAACATGTTTGTAGGACTGAGCTGCTCCTGTGGTTCAGCCACAATAGGGCACTACTTGTTTCTTTGGTCAGTTAGGGCCAGCACTAACACAGGTGTGACTGACAAATGGGTTTGTTCCATTAAGTGTCACAGCAGCCAGGTCAGTGAGTGAGCATGCATAGAGCTCTGGAACAAGCTCACCTAATAACCCAATGGGTTTCATGAAGGACATTTTGAGTTGTCGGAGCAGGAACAGCACAGGTGAAATTAACAAAAATAATGATGGCTGCCTTAATTTAGGAGAGCTTGTTCCAGAACTCTGCTGCTGTGCATGCTCACTCACTCACCTGGCTCGCTGTGACACTTAATGGAATGAAGCCATTTGTCGGTCACACCTGTGTTAGTCCTAAAGATGCTGTTATTACCTTCAATGTTGTTAGCAAGCAGTAACCTGAAATAACACTAGCATTCATTTGGAGTTATGTGTCCACTTGCTGAATTAAACATTTCCTTCCCTGTTAGCTCTGGCATCTGTCTTTAACTGCCAAATACCTCACCATGTTCAGCAGCACATCTCCATCTGTGTGTGTGTCCACTGTCAGTGCTGAGCAGGTAGTGAGCAGTCAGTGTATTAAACGTTTTCCACTGGAAACAGCTGCCTGCTGCTGCTGGAAACGAGGTTGATGTGAGGCCAAAAAAACAGCTGCAAGCTAAAATGAGCTAGAGAGCTGCGCAGAGCTGATGACAAGTCGATGACAAGTCTGTGTTTCGTTCAGCACCAGTGGCCATTTTTAATAGTGTTGATCCACCATTTTTCTTTTTACATTGATCAGTGCAGCATGATCACTTTTGACAATCATAAACATGCTGAATTTCATTTGAAGAGGATGATAAAATGTGCGCACACACAAACACAGTGGGCATAAGCTGGCAGTGTATCCTGCCATTTGCTGATGTTGATGGACTGACAAACCCCCCAGCATCTCCCTCTGGACTCCTCTCTACCAACTCTATTTTGAATTTTTCTTCTTTTTTTCTGACAAAATTCTGAGGAGCACACGAACCATCAGTTTCTCGATGTCAAGAACGTTCTTGCATCCACATAAAACTAATCTAGTTAACACAACACTCTCTGATCCTATTAACTGTAAAACCTGCTGAATCCAACATCTGTCAACAACTTTTAAAAGAAGAGCTTTCATAGTGTGACCAGAGTTATCAGTCCCATCAGGCTGTTTTTAAAAGCCTTGAACAATCTGCCATGTGAAATGGTTAATTACAGGCACATTTCAAACTGTGTGATTTTAACTGAGAAAGCTGTTTTCAAACAGTTCAACACTTCCTTTGCCTAAATAACTGCTCTGATATTTTCCAGTGTAGAATTCATTCAAACAACAGCACTGAGGCTGCACTTAAGACCGGGCTTAAAGTGACAGTCCTTCAGCACAGGATGCCTGAGTATGTTGCTGTACAGACTGGAGACCTGGTTCTGGCTCAGTCTCCAACTGGTTCAAATCTCTTTTTAAAGGGATACACCAACCTTTTTCGTTCTTTTTGTTATTTGCTTCCCTCCTGAGTTCCAGACAAGAAGATAGATCCCATTCTTTGGACTGTGTGTGCAGTAACAAGGAAGAGACAGGCAGAGCTTGCCCACCACTAATTAGCTTAGCTCAAACACTGGTAGTCAATGGGAAGTGCTAGCCTGCCTCCACTTAAAGTCATCAGATAAACTTTCCAACAACTGTAAATGGTCCTGTGTGCTTGTTGTAACTTATTTATTTTTTATACTGCAGGGTGCATGTACGCCAGTAAACAGCAGAAGAAAAAGAAGAGGAAATACATACTACATAAAGCGCTAATCTGAAAAAAAGTTGGCATATCCCTTTAAAGTGGCACTTACTGCTGTAGAGTGAGAAGTGAATAAATATTTGTTACACTTATTATTACACAGTCATTTAGCATGATCTCTGACAGAAGAAGTGTTGCACAGCTGTCACTGTTTCAGCTATGAAATGCAGAGCTGTTGTGGTGTCTCAACCATATATGGACTGGAGAGGATGACATACCTGGTGAGTGGGGGTCACCTCCGCTCGGACACTCTTTGAAGTTAAACCAGGTATTCCAGCCTTAGGCTTACAACTCCCCTATATAAGCAGGAATGTCTCATCTTTAGGTTAAGACTCATATTGGCTTGGGGTCTTCAAACACACGCTCCGGAGTGTTTTATTTGATGCTGTACTTTTTTGTAATAAATCTTTTTATATACAATCAAGTCGGTGTCGGCGGCAGTTTCATCATCTTCACATCATCACAACTTGAGAAACGACACTGTACATTGTGCAACTGAGCAGGAAGTCAATGGAGCTACTTTTTCTGATTAGCACTTTATGTATTTCTTCTTCTGCTGCTGCTGTTTAGTGGCACACATGCACCCTGCAGTTTACTTCTGGTCGTATTTGATTCCAAAATTAGAGAAAGTGCTAATCTGAGTCTAAAAATAACTTAACGTGGTACATAAACAGGCCACAACATGCACACAACTTTAGGCGGAGGCAGGCTAGCACTTCCCATTGACTACCAGTGTTTGAGCTAAGCTAATTAGCGGTGAGCGAGCTCTGCCTGTCTTTAAAGAAATTCCCCTGGATTTTGGAGAGCATGGGACAGATATCTCAGAAAACATCATGCCTCCAACCATGGCTGCCGCCAGCACGGAGGTACGACAAACAAACAAAAACAAACAAAAAAATTCAAGTATAATCCAAGGAAAACCTCAGTTGTTTTCGAAATAGTTTAGGGTTCCCTGTAAAATTTAACGAAAGAGTCTGAATCCATTTTTTTTTAAACTGTATTTTATAATTTTTCTGTTGTCTCTTCATGTTTATGTTGGCTTCCCTTTGTTACTCCGCCACCAAGAAAACAGAGGAAAAATATTATATCAGCCTATTTATTGTTCTAATGCAAGTGACTGCTGAGTTGAAACAAATGTTTCTAAAGGATCAACCCAGTTCTCTCCTCAGTAAACTCTTCTTGTGATAACTGTGCATACAACTCTGAGGCTGATGATGTTAGAATAGTCCCATCAAATTGTTGTGCACAGAACAAATCAGTGAGTGATTTACGATGAATTATTGAGGGTAAATCTCCAGTCTGCTGCAGTCGGGCCGAGAATGTTGCAAATGCAGGTTCTAGTCTAAGGACAGCTGAGGAATGTGAGGCTCTCTTACATGACGAACAGTCTGAGGCATTTCACCCATCTGTTGTCCGTTTAGAGAAGGTTTAAGAAGCTCCAGAAATATTTTTCTTCCATTCATTTATCGTTTTAAGTGATAGAAAAAATTTTTGTTAACATCATTTGATTTCTGCAGGAGGGAAACACACTGTGCTCCCTCAAGTAAGGGGTTCAAATACTTGCTAGCAGGATAAATCCACTGTTGGTGTGCGTGCATATAAGACTTGTTGATTCCAATAAAAAGTAGGGGTGGAACGATGCATCCATTGTATGTATCTGCTCATGTGTGTTGTGTCAGCAGCGTCTCTTCAGATAACGGTGGATCACCACAGGAAGCAGCAGGAGAACGAGAGATTTTCCGTTGGCGTTTGCGCTCCACACAGACTGAATCGAGGCCTTGACCTGAATGTTTGTGTGGTTCAGTGTGTCAAGCTTTTTCAATGTTTGACCTCCTTTACCACTGCACACAAATAGGCTTTTTCTTTTCCGCTATTTGTGACAAAAAACATTACCACATCAATTTTTATTCACTGAATCGCATCATATCGTATCGCCCTAAATGAGTCCATATCGTTTTTGTATCGTATCACTAACCATGTACTGAAATACACATATCATTAGACATATCATTAAAACATATCGTTACACCCCTAATCAGACAGATCATCAGACTTAAATGTTTGGTATCATGCACTAGTTTGATCCAGTGGTCCAGATAAAACTTAAGCCAATAATCCCACAGGAGTCGGGCTTCTTCTGTGCGTGTAAACAGCATCAGTGTTTTCTGCAAATACTACATCCACAATGAGCAACTACGGCCACCTGCAATGTCGACACATTACATACAGCAATCATGGCCAACTCTCATGCAACACAGTCCAGCTGTTGGAGGACATTAATTTACTGTGTGTCACTGTAACAGTTTCTGATGGGTCATTTTTCACGAGGAACATCTACTGAACCCAAAAGTGACGCCTGCACGTGTGTGTTTGTTAGGAAGCCTGAGGCTGGCAGCCCTCAGTCTCTGTGCTCCTCTCATAGTCTTTGTTCAAGTCCAGTGATCCATACAGACTCTCCAGTACAGCCAGAACTCTGCTCTGGACTGAATCCACCTGCTCCACTGGGCAGTATTCATCTAGACTGGACCTGAAAACAGACGTCAACAAACACACTTAACTCGTCTTTCAATTCACACACTGCACATCTGCAGCTCTGTGCAGCTGTGTCACTCACCTGGACATAGTCACCAGCGTAGGTTTGGGCAGAGCCTTCAGAAGCAGCTGTACAGCTGTGATGAGCCTGTCGATCTCTTCATCGGTGCTGATGTGGTGAGGCAGTTCAACAGTGTCACAGGTTAACCCTGCCTGATGCACCTGAGAGAGAAGAGAAGGAGAGGAGGGTTAAAGCAGAGAAACCCAGAGAGGAAACGAGGAAACTCCCATCAGCATGAGGGAAAACTGCAAGGAGGAAAAAAACATGAAAGAGACGCAATGAGGTCAGAAATAACGATAAGGAGAAACAGAACGTGGATAAATAAAGGCCCCAGGATGAAACGACCTTTCGATTTCAAGAAGTTCAGTTTTTCGCACATTTAGCTTCATAATAAGGATATTTAACGTCATATACAAAGCTTTACAGCATTATTATGACGTTTGGTGCTGTCGGGAGAGCTGTAGCTCCTTGCTGAGGCCACCGCCAGCTGAAAATAACAGAGGTGAAGCGGCATATCAACTTCAACAATCCATCGAAAAACGTTTCCGTGTTAAAAGCCGCTGTTCAACTCTGTGTTTTACTGTCGTCACATAAGAGGACACCACCGAACGTGGCGATTTTCTTGTTTTTTTAAAGAAGCGCTTTTTCGACAGATTGTCGAAGCAGGTGGTATGCTCCTAAGCTTTTTCAGCTAGCGGTGGCCTCAGAAAGGAGCTCCAGCGCTCGTGACTGCATCATTTGTCCTAATAATGCTGTGGAACATTGTATGTGATCGTAAATATTCTTACCATAAGGCTTAATGTGCAAGAAACTAATTTCTACTAATTTCTACTGTATCATCATCATCATCATCATCTGTCAGGGTGTTGTGATTGTTGTTTTGATGTTTTGATTTGACTATGAGTTTTGCGTTTGGTGGTTTTTTTGTGTTTTCTCTCTTCCCCTTCTTTCGTTCCTCTCCCGTCAGTGTGTGTGCACGCTGCGGCGGAGGGCATGGTTGGCTCAGCTGGATTTCTCTGACTAGGCAAACTCGATCTTCATCAGCAATCACTCCTGCCCTAAAAGCCTGGTCAAGACGCCACTTCTGTGCCAGATGATCATGTCTCAGCTGGTAGTCAGCTCATTCTCACATGTTTTCCTGGTGATTTTATTCATTGTTTTTCAACGCTTTTTCACATGAGCTGTTACCGCATGTCTCGTGTTTTTTCCTTCGAGTTTTTTGAAAAGATTCTCACCCGTGTCATTCCTGTGTGCAGCTACCTGTCTCCAGTTCTTCAGTATTTGCTCAGCCTCGGTCAGCTTGCCACTGTCCTCCGATGCCGCCCCTCGCCTTTTTGCTTTTTTTCCACAAACTTATAATTTATAATAGATCTGTTGAAACAGTTTTTGCCTCCATCTCTGCACTCTGGGCTCCAAATGCAAAACTCAAATTGTAACAATCGTCATAATTATTACACATTTCTGAACGTAGAGGGATTAATATGCAAATGCCCTTGTGACGAGTTCCATCCCGATGTCTTAACCTTTAAGGTCCTGGTCGGACAAACAGCCGTGTGAACAAAACAACCTGATGCACCCGATGGTTTCTTACACAGAACCATCTTGGAAACAGCCTGGAAAGGCAGGCAATTTAAAAAAAAAAAACAGGGCAGGTGATTGGACAAATCATCTGTTACAGTATATCACAAGCAAAGTTCAACCAATCAGACCAATGAGCCATGCAAGAAACGAGAAGAGCGCCAGCAGCAGAATCAGTTGGAAAATCAAACGTCTGAAACCAGCTGGGAGACGAATGAAAACATCTTTCAGTCAAGAAAAACCTTCAGTGCCGTTCCTTGCTCCTCTTTCAATGAAGAAATACTTTCTAGTTCTGATAAAACTGATGCTAGAGGAAAATTTATTCCAACTTCATTAGATGCCACTGTCAGTGTTTGTCACACATAAACAACACCAGCAGCAAAAGGCACCGACAGGTCTGACAGGTCCGAACCACTGTGGTTCAAACAGCAGCGTATGACTTGAAGCCCGATTAGACTGATTTTTCAAATTAAAAGATCTCACACGGTATGCTCAGTTGGTAGAGCGGGTGCCTCATATACAGAGGCTGTGTGTTTGCTGCAGTGGCCCTGGTTCGATTCCACCCTGCAGCCCTCTGTGACCTCATAACGTCAGACACAAAAGACAGGCAATGCAAACACAGAAATGACAGGATGTCCCATGATTCAAGAACATCCATCACCCACCAGTGATTTATGTAGATAAAAAACACATAATTGTATGAGCACAACATGTCAATCATTACGACACTTATACCTTACTTACTACTTAGTAACACTTTAACTGTTACTGTTACAAGTTGTTTCTTTTAGCAGTATTACATAGAGTTAAAGTACATAGGTTAATAAATATTCTTACCATTTCATAGTCGGGGGACACATTCCTCGACTTCAGACTGGAGATCAGTTGAGCTAGTGAAGCCATGCTGCAAACACATGAGCAAATAAAACACAGATGATAATACACTCTAGCTGTGACCCAAACATTTCAGTGATGGACAGAAAAAGTAGCTCCATGGACTTTCTGCTCGGTTACACAATGTACGGCTCTGCATTTCAGCTGAAACACTTCTTCTGTCAGAGATCATGCTAAATGACCATGTGTAATATAAAGTTAAAGAAATATTTATTCACTTCTCACTCTACAGCAGTGCCCTCCACAGTAAGTGCCACTTTAAAGGGATAGGCCAACTTTTTTTTTCAGATTAGTGCTTTAAGTAGTATTTTCTCTCCTCCTTTTTTACTTCAGCTGTTTACTGGCGCACATGCGCCCTGCAGTTTACTTCTGGTATGTATTTGATTCTAAAAATGCATAAAGTGCTAATCTGAGTCTAAAAATAACATAACATAGTAAATAAACAAGTCACAACAAGCACACAGGACTGTTTAGAGCTGTTGGAAAGTTTATCTGATGACTTTGGGAGGAGGCAAGCTAGCACTTCCCATTGACTACCAGTGTTTGAGCTAAGCTAATTAGCGGTGGGTGATCTCTGCCCGTCTCTTCCTTGTTACTGCACGCACAGTTGAAAGGATGGGAACTATCTTCTTGTCTGGAACTCGGTAGGAAGGAAAAAAAAAAGGTGTATACCTTTAATATATGTGGAACATATACAAATTAATAAACTAATATTTAATTATTTCATTTGTTACTAACTGATATGTTGTCATTATGTTACAAATACTCTATAAACTATCTGTAGGTGGACTATCCAAATAATGTGCAACTGTGTGCGCTAATGACACTTCAGACGTCCTCTAATCATTTCCATTCTGTGTCTGTAAATTCTGCATTTCTACAGTGTGTCGCGTTGCATTGTGGGAGCATTAGCATTTGTACCAACAAATGGTCCTGATTGAAAGTGTGTACATGTGAGTCACAGAGGACTGTTTTTATAGGTTGGGTACTGTTACTAATGCTGTGTGAGCTGAAGAAGAAACCAGTGGAGTTCAAGAACTTCAGCGTTGGTACTGAATTCAGTGTTTGGTTCCAGAGCAGATTTACCCTGGATTCCTGGCCCAGCGTGAGACCGTCTCTTCCCCATCGTCCTCCAGCAGATCAGCGAACGCTGCTTCCAGATCCTCCAGCTGGTGCACACGACGATCCACACACTCATCAAGCTCTGCCTGCACACATATATGTGCATGAATGGTTTAGGTAAAGTAAAGGTGGAAGTAGGTGCAGATAGACTGACAGGCAGATTTGCATGGTTTTGGTTCAAACTCCACTAAATGTTTTTCTTCAGCTCAGTCACCTCAAATAGAGTCAAACAATGAGACTGCTCTGAAGTATTTACTGTTTGTACAAATTATTGCGGTAACTAAAAATGATACCCTCACTTACCCAAATAATGAGGTAACAGTTACATGCTGATACTGACTGTGCTGTGTATGTGTTTGCATAAGCATACACTCCTCACAGATACATGTTTTGTGTGTGTGTGTGTGTGTGTGTAAAACCACACATGGGGACTTGTGTGTGTTTGTGTGTATGAGATTTGTAATCTTGGGTTCAAGACAAACAGTTCTGACCTGATCAGCATCAGGGCTCGGTCCTCTGAACGTGTAGAGCTCTTTCAGGATGGCGTACTCTTCCTTGACACAGAGACAACATGGAGCTGAGTTGAGATCGCAGCTTAGTTTGGTTTAATGGTTCATTATTAGGTCGTGTACCTTTACTTTTTATGTCATTTAATTTCTCAACACAAAAAAGGGAAGGTAGAGATTCAAGCCTGAAAAAAATCACCATCAATATCATCATGATTAGTTTTTTCATTCATGTTTTCAAATCAAGTATTTCACAATGGTGTAAATTGCAAGAAGGGAACTGATGAGTGCTTGTGTTTCTCAAATAATCATATTTGAACATAAGGACCTCCTTTACTACTATGTACTCAACAGTTAGCTTAAAGAGATACACCAACTTTTTTAAAGTTTTGTTTGCCTCCCTCCTGAGTTCCAGACAAGAAGATAGATCCCATTCTTTCAACTGTGCGTGCAGTAACAAGGAAGAGAT
>JAPQLA010205229.1:7729-19311 GCA_029822935.1 Naso vlamingii | reverse complement strand
AACACGCAAAACCCTCATTTAAATAGGCGTGTCTCCAACACGTTTGCACCTGTTGTCATTCACGCAGTCACTCTTAGCAAATCACCCGCAAACCACGGTTCAACCCCACACGCAAAATTCTAGAGTGCGCACGCAAATTGTACACGCAAATTGGGATCTTAGTAGATCTGGCCCATAGTTGTCTTTACCCTCTCTGTGTGTTTAGTTGGTCGCTAGATACCTGCCCTGCTTGAGCAGTTTTGCATGTTCAGTGGAAGTGAATGTCTAAAGGCTCTAAAACGTGTCCAGAAATCTCCAACACGCTCCATCTACATGTTGTGACCATACATGTTCACCATGCTATAGAGACATCATCATTGTGGGCAAAAATACTGAGGAACTAGTTGTCTGGGTGTAATGACACAGTGCCTTGTATACAATACGATCATACTCCAAAAATGACAAATAATATTGTTTAATAGCGTGGTGAATGTGCAAGTAACCTGTGATGTGTGCAAGTTGTCAGTCATATGCCACCACTACAACTATTGCGGCACGGGGCAGCGTCATATACCTGGTGACTGCTGTGTGTCATCGAGCCACCATTTCAGCACGGCCAAAAAATCCTGAACAGTTCAAGGCTCTAACTCCACAATGGAGTTCTGCATATTTCCCGACCTTTTCACGTTTTCAGCAATCATTTTCTGTCATGTGTAGTGTGTTAAGAAACAAAACTCTGAAATGACTTAACACAGACTTTAATGTTGTAACCAGCATGCACAGTAATAAATCTCAGTCAGTGTGACCCTTACCACTGTTTTATTAATGAAGTTTTTCATGTACTTGTTGCTTGATAAGGCTGTGCAAATAGAAGTGACTATATTTTTGTCTCCCTCTCTCCTTGACACTTATTTCAGACTGCAGTCATTTAGTTGTTTGCATGCAGAGTTCTTGCATGTTCTCCCTCATCTTGTCAAACCATTTGAGTGTTTCTGGCCAAATAAGCAGAAAAACACAGAGCTCTATGACCTAAATCTCCTTGTGTCCCTCAAGCCTTTTGCTGTTTTTCTCTGCATCCCCCATTGTCTGAAAAAGTGTTTTTTACCCAGAACGGATTAATGTCACCTATCAGTAGGCTCATGATAGCAAATTTTGTTGGACAATATGTTGTACCAGAAATTATCATGATGAACAATATTAATGTCATCTAGATTTTAAGACAATTTTATGAAAATGATATTGTGATGTAAGCAGGCGCAGCCAGTATCACATAAACAAATCGAGCAGTCAGGGGGACAGCACAGAAATGTATGGAGGTTGTACCAATGAGACATTAGCATGTTAAGTTTTCACAGTTTCCCCACACAGCAGGAACCGTAAACTATTATAGTTCTTAGAACTACATTTTGAGGAGCTTTGTTAGCTCTAACTCCAAAGAAGGTACTTTTGCAGCACATGAGGAACTATAGTGATGTATGTGTACAATGATTGGTCAAACTCAAGAGCCAGTGTGTACAACCGCCATCTTTAAAAACCTGATGGCTGTATTAACAAGATGACACAAAGCATGAACCAGAGCTCATAACAACAAATCCTCTCTGAGATCTGAGGGCATTCAGCATGAGATTCATGGTATATTATTGTCACATACAAGACAAAAGCGTGGAGCAGTAATGCTGTAACCTTCATTTGTTGTGGTTGTTGTTTTAAGTAGAAGTTATGTTGTTATACTGACTGCCTGCCAGTTTACGTAGCTCATGTAGGAGGTTTCTATTGGCGGTGCGAATGTCATCTTCCAAAAAGCCTATAAAGGTGTTTAGTTCCTGAGGAACTCTGCAGTGGACAAATAGTTCCTAAAACTGTTTGGCCCAAAAAGCCTATGGTTACATGAGACAGCCAGCAGGAAGTCATCGGGAAGAGACCTGTTCTAAATGTGAATAAATTTATTAACATCAGTCACCAGATTTTTTTTTTTTTTTTTTTGCGTAACCAGCACTTTGTACTGCTGAATTAGATTGAGTCTTAATGGAAGAGAACTAATTCTTCTTTTTGTCTCTCTGTGTTTCCTCATCAGCGGAGACCCAAGTCTGCTTTAGGTACTATCACGGTGTCACCGGAGCACTGAGGGCAACCACACCCAGCGTTACCATCAAGAACGGCTCTACACCTGTGAGTCTTACCACGACTTATGACTTTATTTTGACCAAAGAGAACTTTCTGCTGAAGCTAATCCCTTAGAATACAATTTCAAAAATACAAAAATACACATGAACATAGAGCTTATCAAGAAACCAAAGCTGCAGCTTTAGTGACATGAGAATGAAGTCTGAATGGCAGAGGGAGTAGCAACAGCAATCGGTGTTGATATTAGTGAATCACCAGAGCAATTGTGAGGTGACAGATTGTAAACACTGCCTGAAAACCGGATGCTACTAAATCATCTGGTAGCTAAATAAATTTAATGTATAATTATGTTTTTCTATTATTGTACAATGTACGTTTAAACACCCCACCAGGCCTAAACCTAAGTGGAATATAAACTGACCAGCTTCTGGTTGCCAGATGTTTTTCTTGGGATTTTCTTTACATGACCTACCCTACTCAGCCTCTGTTTTGAAGTACTTGTTGCCATTAACGGGCTGCTGGTGTTAGCCTATTTATTACTGTGGCTTTGGTCACAACCACCTTGGTCGCTGTGGCATATCTTCATGAATGAATCAGTAATGCCCACAGATAGTAGTGTTAATCACCTTCACTTAATGGATTGAATTTTTCAACATTTGCATGTAGTTTCATCATTTGACATAAAACATACAACCCATCATTATAACCTTTTCTGATTCCATTAAAAACAAAAAAACAAAAAAACCAAAAACAAGTTTCATTTCGGCTTTATGTATTGGCCATCAGCCACCATGCTCTAAAAATCAGTATCAGCCATTAAAAAACCGCTATTGGCCAACCCATAAAGCTGATAATCAGACAGTGGAAATATTAAAAAAATAAAATAAAAAATTGAGAGGAATACAAACACAAGAAAAAAAAAGAAACTGTAATAATAAAACCCATTTAGTAAAAACACAAAGCAATTAAATAATTGCTTCAAAAAAGAATAGCAAAGATCAGAGAGAGTACAATGTCAATCAAATGACATAAATGCAATATTTTATGGGAATAAAACATTGTAATCAAAAGCAGAACTAAAAGCTCAATTACTGGAGCTTTAAATACGTTGTTGTTTTCTAGCTGTTTTCCACAGGCAGTTAGCGTTCAGCATGCTGCTTATGTGTCCTGAGTGCCTCGCGTTCAGACACCTTGTGTTTTTTATGGTATGAGTGCTGTAAACACCTTGAGTTAAAAGAACATCATCTGCACACAGAAAAAAGCCCAACATCGTTAGCATTTTTTTCCTACAGTACAGTCGAAAACGATTCTGATCTTTATTAATATATTATGGATATTAGTTACTGTGTTATCCTGAAAGCTTTGAACCAACCATGGTGGAGCTCCTGGACCAGCTCGTGGTAACGCAGTGTTACCCCCCCTTATCTCTCCTCTGTGGGTTTATCATCATGTCCTACACGGATCTCAGTTTTTGTGCAATGACTGTCAACCCTCGTCAGAGCCAGAGCAAATATCACTTGTCCATTTATACGTATGTATTTAAATAAAATGTACCGATTTTCAACTTTAAGGCACAATGGTGCTTTGTCTGATCGGGGCCTGAAAACAAAAGTTGTAAGTTTATTTTTAAAGAGCTGAAAGGCATACCCAGATGATTTGTGCCTGGCCTTAAGACTTTATGTTGCGTACACCTGTCTTAACTGAGTTTTTCCACTATTTCTGATTTGTGTGACCAGCAGCACCACACATTACTTATCAGCAACCAATATTGTCATTGCCCTTCTGAGGCCTACATCAGTCAAATACTGTTATCACGAGAGTATGCATTTGAGCGATTGGATTTCAGTGTTTGCCTTCCCATTCTGCTGCTGTGGGCCTCTGAAAATGCTGATGGGCTCAGAACTTGATCTGTACTTTCCTCCTAAGGACAAATGAATAAAAATAACCATAGCCTTAGGAAGGGAGGTAGTGAGAGAGGGAGGAGTAGTGATAGAAGAGTGTCCACTCCAGGTAAGTCACATAGGATTTGGGAGACAAGAGCTGGAAAGCACCTGGTAAAACTCTGGAAAGCTGACAAAACAAAGGGAGACTGAGGAGGTGCCTGAAGGAAATTGACAGAGAAAAACAGTGGAGGGGGATTTGTCTGCATTGCCAATCAATTACTCTGGCCTGTCAGAGCTGTCAGACACTGCTGACAGATCAGACACAGCGTTTGGTTTTGTATCTGTGTGATGGACAGCATGTGTCTCCACCTTGGACTTCTGTCTCCCAGTCATCCTGAGAGAAGGAGCGGGAGGAGGATGAGGCTTAGCTGGATAACCTGGGTAAAGACAAGATTTCACTCTGTCCATGTCTTTCTCTTTTCCTGTGATGACACATTCGGTTACCTTGCTTTTCTTGTTTTCTTGCAACATCTTAAGAGACAAATAGGTCAAATTACATGAATCATCACGTTTCTGTCCAAAATTCAGATTTTGGTGTCTTTTTTAACTTCTCTTCTAGTATGATATATGAAAAAACAGTGCATTATTATAATACAACATTAGACTTTACTCTGTCGCAGCTAATTTGTTGCGGCCTGTAACTTGAGTATCAACTATTTTGTTGATCAGTTTAGCACATAACTTTGCTAATACAGATTTATTGATTAAAATACTGGATTTACCATTAAAGAAATAGTTTATCGTATTGCCATATTTTAGCTTTGTCTTCAATAAAAATAAAAATAAAATTTGTTCATGTGAAAAAATACAGAGCTGGAGTCAAAGAATTTTCTGATAGATTAGCTGGTGTTTATCATCACTATCAGAGATGATGTAACATTAAATATAACTAAATATAACAGTACATTTTTAATTAATATTTGGAACTTGAATATAAAATTATAATTATTATGAAACATAGACCCCAACTTCAAAAAATTTCAATGCAGTCTGGTGCTTTGAAAAATGTTAATTAAAAAGGATCCAAAGATTTGCTGAATCCTTTTTGACCTGTTTTCAACTAGATACAGTAAAATGACATGTTTAATGTCAGTGTTAAACTTACATTTCTGTAATTATACATCTTTTGCCACTTTCGTCATTCACAGCAGTTCATTGCAGAGCTTCCTACACGACTTCTGCAGTTTGGTGTGCCTCCATCTACTGTTGGTAATACACTGACTAGGGATGTGAAGTTCATTTCTTTGCACATTAAGCCTCATAATAAGGATTTTTACGATCATATGCAATGTTCTACAGCATTATTATGGCAATTGCTGCAGTCCTGAGAGCTGGAGCTTGTTGGTGATGTCACTACTAGCTGAAAACAAAGGAGGAGCATGTGCACTCAGACAATCCATTAAAAAATAAAATAAACGCTTGTTTCAAAAGACGTGAAGCTCGTTGAATGTTCAGTGGTGTCCTCTCATGTACCAACACTAAAACACAAAGCTAAACATGGATATATAATCCATAGACAGAGCCGCTTTTGGATCAAATATCCGTGTTTAGCTTGGTGTTTTAGTGTCTGTACATGAGAAGACACCACTAAACATTCAGCAAGTTTCACGTCTTCTAAAATGAGTATTCACTGTATTTTTTCACCGATTGTCTGAGTCACATGCTTCCTTGTTATTTTTAGCCAGAGGTGATGTCAGCAACGAACTCCAGCTCACGGGAATGCACCGGTTCTCACAATAAGAACTTAGAATATGATGATAAATATCCTTAATATGAGGCTTAAGGTGCAAAAAACCAAACTTCTCTTTCAAAGTATAATATTGCAGAGCTAAGCTTCTAGATGGTAAATATTTAATGTCCCTGATGTTCCTAACTTCAGTTTTGTTTTAAGTGTTGGAACTGCTTCATGATTTCTTCCCTTTGAGGGAACTGCTGCCGACCAGCTGACATCAAATGATGACATTTTAGGAAACGCCCCCACCAGACCTCCTCTTAACACTGAGCTGACGTGCCCTCCTCTACTCTACTTGGTATCTCTAACCACTGTAACTGAGTTAGAGGACCCAGCCACTCTGTCTTAAAAGGCAGTGTGATGCATTAAATATCTCTCCCCCCACCCGCTCACACATAGGCTGGAGCCTTGCTCATGTGACCTCTAATCAGATGTGGGTCCATTTTGTGAGTGCAGGCTGTCTCCTTCAGGCCCGTCATAGTTGGGAGGAGGGGTGCTTTTATTGTGTAAAATCTCTTTCCCCCTGCATCATTTAAGGTTCTTGCAACACTTACAGGATGCTCATAAATTGTACATACTGTTTCTTTTATATTTTTAAAGTGGCTGTGTATTTGGTCTTTCTCTACTTTCTGCAGTAGGATGGTCAATTTAAAGAAAGTGGGTTGCAGATGTATTAGGTTTTCATTTGGTTTATCAGTGTGATTAGAGTCATTGAGGAGATCTATGCTGGCACTTTTCCCTCTGACTGTGCTCCGCATGGCAGATTAGCATCTCGTTAAAATGAATTGGTCCAAACATCTGTCATTTCCTTTATCCCCTCATCTTGTTGTTTCCAGTGCCAGTACCTTTTTGTTCCCAGCCACTTGCATAAGCGTTCAGAGCACAAACTGCAGCATTTTGGAAGACTCTGAGATTCTGGCTGTTTAAATGCTCCTGTTGTTCCCATTTCACTGCTGAACTTCCTGTGTCATGCTTTCTTTGCATTTAGGGTTAACCCAGTTAGCAGTGTTTCTAAGATGTCACTCAATTTCGAGTCCAGATGAAAAAAAACATAAGACATAAATTCATACAACAAATGAATGAATGTTTCACATTAATGCCATGAACATTTCCGTCAGAGTAAGTTATTTTTTTCTGTTAACAGCTACTGGATGTCAGTGTTAGTACCAGAGCGTGGATTCTTATGCAGAATTTCCTGCATAAAGATGTGCTTTTGTATCAAAGACTAAGGGCCTGATTTACTCAGAGTACTAAATTGCTTGTGCACTCTAACATATTGCACGTTTTGTTGCTGTATTTTTTTTGAGAGATCTACTAGGAGCCATTGTGGATTGACAAAAGGTGCAAACATGGTGGAGGGGGTGGTATTTAAATGAGTGGTTGCGTGCTTCAGTGGTTTCTGCCACGGAGAGTTTAGAGAATGACCAGTGCAAATGCAAACGGTGTTTGGCTGTTGGCCACAACAAGAGTTCATGTTCAAAAACAGATAAGACCCATTCTCAAAATAAAGAAATAAAGGACAATTTACTTACGATTAATTGAAATATTAAAAATACATATGATACAATAAATTTGTATTTCATCATATTATTTTTATTATAAAAGTTTGTTGCTTGCGGAGTTGTCCTCAAGTCTCTGTTGCAAAGTATCTAGCATGGTCTGCTTGTGGAGAGGGGGAGAAGGGCTCTCTGCATCAGCTGTATGCTTGGCCAGCAAATGGTATTTAACACTCGTCATACTCTGGTGAGACCTCAGTTCACATCAGCAGTAAATGCAAATAACTTTAATCTTGTTGAGAGAACCATCTGGCAGGGCTTTGAAGCTGAACTTGCCGTTCAAAAGACCTTTTTCCTTATTCATTTCTGCTGAGGAAACAACGTTACTGATTTTCGTAATAACACACATATATATATATATCTATATATAGATATATATACAAGCAAAACACGTCTTGTTGTTTATAGAAGTAATGGAAGAGTGGAATAAAAATATATTTAATGGAATTATTTCTTGACTATAATCTTTTGTATCTAATTGTTGACTCAGATTAGCATTTGATGTATTTCTTTTTTACCACAAAATGCGGTAATTAAACAAGTCACAACAAGTACACAGGACCGAAGTTTATCTGATGACTTGAGGCGGAGACAGGCTAGCACCTCCCATTGACTACCAGTGTTTGAGCTAATCTAATGAGCAGTGGGCAAGCTGCCCGTCTCTTCCTCGTTACTGCACGCACAGTCGAAAGAATGGTAACTATCTTCCTGTCTGAAACTCGGGAGGGAGGCAAATAACAACAACAACAAAAAATTGGTGTATGCCTTTAACACTGTGTAAGGATATTTATTTCCATTGTTACCTTAAAACTGGTTTAACTAGAAATGTGTGTAATTAGTAGGTAAAAAACAAATCCAGAAGATATAAACCAGAATTTTCTCTGTATGTGATAGTAAAATTGTATGACAATAATTTATTAATTATTCTAGATTTTTCTTTCTTTTTTTTTTTTTGTCTGACTATATTTGACTGGATTCGGTATGTAATGTTAAGGGACATAACTAAATATTTCCACTGCACAGTGGAGCTGACACAACACAGCAGTATTTACAGTCTCGTCCACCTCTTCCTCTTTTCATCAGTCACTCTGTCTATACCTCCACCGCCCATGCTCCTCCTCTTCCTGGCTGTAGGATCAGTGTCAGGATAATGAAGACAGAGTATTGATTGCAAGATGCTGTCAGGCTGCCTGAAAATGGAGCTTTGAACAGGTTGTGTTGAAATGAGATTGGCTGTTTTGTCCCAACCGAAACATATATGCATTTGAAATCAGGTTATGACTGAACTGAGGTCTTTGTGTTTTGAAGAGAGAAGAAAAAAATTGCACATGGTCAATTTCATTGGTAAATCATATATGTACTAAAAAAAATTTAATTTTTATGTATTTTTCCTACTCTGTTTTTTATGTTTATGTTTTATGTTGTGCTACATTATTTGGATGCTGTGACCTATTTTCACTCATGGGCATCATGAAAGTTTTATCTCACAGCGAAGGAAGATTCTGTTGTATAAGAGAAGAGAGGATCAAGTGTCATTTCATGTTCCTTTTATTCTTCCTCTGTCCTTAACTCTGTCTGTCCCTGTGTTCAGGTATTAAAGCCGGTCGTAAGTCCAGAAGTAAACCATGGACTGGGCAGCAGAAGACTCATTAACTTTTCACTGTCAGGTAGGACACAGATCTGTCTTCTCCTTTGGTCTGTTCATGTACTGCTTTAAAGTCATTTGATCAATATGTTTACACACAAATGACATTTGCTTAAAAAATACTGTGTCAACACTAAAATGCAACATGAGCAACATAACACTCCATCTTTTTTTTTGACTTTTCTAATTAAATTACTAATTTAATGTTATGAATTTTCCATTCACAGTATTAAGTGTTGCAAATTTATCGCAAAAGGAGTCCTTTGCCTTTTACAAAAGAATATTGTGTCATTCTATCTTCAAACTAAATGTGATTTCTAAAGTCTGATGCTGTGACACCCCCCCCCAAACCCATATTTGTTTATATTTTGTAAAACTGGCACTATTAAAGTAACTATGTACACAATTCAGCTTCATTAGATTTCAGTAAAAACATATTTTGCTCTTTAAAGAACTAGTGTCATATTGACGTCTTGAATAGAGAATGATGTCACATGCTTTCTCTCTGTGTGTTATCGAGCTTCTCAATTTCTTTGTTTTGGTTAGCCAGGATGGCCGCACGTCGACATCTCACAGATTGGTAGAAAGACTCCCACTTAAGGCTCCTACTCTGTCCAACATGTAGTCATCACAAAAAAACAGAACTTGTTGGGTCACCAAGGGTGCAATCTGTCACATTAGATTATTCCTTTTATTTAATATTGCGTAGTTTTTGATAAGGAAGGGTTTTTGGTCCGCCAGAGCCTGAAATTCCTCTCAAAGCAAACGTGGCGGGGATGGGGCGGGTGGAGTGCCATTGGAAAGGGGAGGTGTGGCTGACACGCAGGTTTGTTTTGGTGTAAAGCTGATACTGAACTGCGACCATTCGCGATTTTGTATATAGTTTAGGGGTGTTTGATATGATGATATCAGACTGTGAATGACTAAAATGAAAATTGCTTGCATTGCACATCAGTGCACATTTTATCTGTTGCAGTTCTAGGCACACAACGAAATCACATTATTTTCTACTCCATTCAGTCCCAGTGCCTCCCATAGATACACACAGATAAACTAAACACTGAAAACATGTGGCAACTTCTTCCTTCCCCTTTCATGACGTAACATCAGTCTTGTAAAACAAAACGAAAGCATCATGAACGATTCGGGGATAAGACCGCGTATATTAGCCAGTTGGGAGGAGGGGGGAGTTAGCATTTTCTGTCATTAACTACGACTGATATAACCATGTTTGCTGTACAATATCAGTTGTGGAGGTCCTAGGCAGGCTGGAAAACTTAATGACATCATGTTTGGGTTAATAAAATCATCCGTTGGTCTGTTAAGTTACACCAGCCCACAGCTGGGATGTTAGCATTAGCTAGTAATGTTAGCGTCAGGAGGAGGGGGGCTTGCCATTTCTTCTGTCATTAAATATTGTTAATGGAAGTCCCAGAAATGTTGGAAAACTTTACAACGTTGTGTCTGTGTTCATAAATAATCCTGTGGTGTTTAAAGTCGTGTTGTAGGAGCTCAGAGTGTTCGCACACAGCACTGTTTTGGCTGCCTTGTCTGATTCAACATCCGGATTTTGGGACGTTCGTGCCTTCATGACATCAGTGACGTTAGTAGAATGTCAACGCTGATTTACTCTTATGACACAGCATCACGCCAATTCCCCTGAAGAGTTCAATTTTTTCAATTTTTATTAGTTTACTTTTGCAGAGCCTGCAGTTACTTTACAAAAACACATTCACTTTACACGTAATTCTCAGAATTTAATAATTCATAAATCAAAACAAAATCATTCTGAGGAACCAAAAATAAGCTGACTGTATGTTTGTAAACAAAACAGAAATAAACTTAAAATAGTCTGAACCAATATGAAAAACCAAAGAATCGTGCTAAAATTGAGATTGTGATCCTGCCATAAATAAAATCGGGATATGGTATCTTTGCCATATCGCCCAGCCCTAATATAACTCATTTAAAAGTCTGTGGGATGTATGTTTTCCAGAGTTTCTGCTGAGTGCAGCATGTCTCCTCTCTGGAGCTCCGCTCTGGATGCACACACACCAGCTGCAGCTGCTCACGTGTTTTACTTCTGCTCCTTTCTGACACAGTTTAGCAGAAATGTTCACCGTGACACTTGTTCTTTGAAACTAATTCAGAATCAGAAGTACTTTATTGAAAGGGGAAACTGAGTAATAGAAAAGAAAAGATTTGTAATCTAACAGTTCAACATTTGGGATGAGTAGTACTAAGATATGTTCATTTCACTTTTGGTCTGAACCTGTGCCAGAGGCTGCCGTTACAACAGAGGACAAAAGTTTTTGTGTCATTCTCTGCTATTTCTTTGCTTCCTCAACTTTTAGACATTCAGGCGGTTGGTTTGAAGAAGGGGATGTTCTTTAACCCCGATCCCTACCTAAAACTCTCCATCCAGCCCGGAAAACACAGCATCTTCCCCTCACTGCCACACCACGGCCAGGAGAAACGGTCCGGTGTGGTGTGCAACACAGTCAACCCACAGTGGAGCACAGAGGTACACACACACACACACACACACACACATATGTGCTCACTCAGCAATACACTTGCCCTCTCTCTCGTATGTGTTAGTA
>JAPQLA010205098.1:6748-19341 GCA_029822935.1 Naso vlamingii | reverse complement strand
GAGAAGGTTTTAATTATTGGTGATTTTAACCTTCACATTGATAAAGTCAGCTGCAACATGGCTGCCGACCTCCTGTCTATATCCGACTCTTCCAACTTCACCCAGCATGTCTCTGGACCTACACACTCCAAGGGCCACACCCTGGACCTCGTCTTCTCCCTTGGTTTAAACATTGCTAATGTGTGCGTAGAGGATGTGTGTGTTAGTGATCACATCTGTGTTTTCTTTGATCTTACCTTTCCACTGGATCCACCTCCTCCGAAAATGAGGGTAGAAAGGCGGTTTATAAATGAGGAGGCTGTTCAAAAGTTTTCTGTTTTGTTCGACCCACGCTCCCTGGTGGGATACAGTGATGCAGATGCTTTAATAGGGGCTTTTAACAGCCAATGCTCGGACATCACAAACAAAGTGGCACCTGCGAAATCATGCCTTGTCTCGCATGAAAAACATTGTCCTTGAATTGATGAACCTATTAAGAACCTACAAAGAAACTGTCGAAAGGTGGAACGTCTTTGGAAAACAACAAATCTTGAAGTTCACAGGATTCATCTGAAGGAATTGAGAAGCTCCTTAAATGAAATCCTAAGAAATGCCAGAACCCAATACTTCTCTCAGCTAATATCTCTGAATAAGAAAAATCCCAAAACCCTGTTTGACACCATACCCTCAATAGTATCTCCAATCACCCCTCAAATTCCTGTGTTCTCCCAAGCAGACAGTAATGCACTCCTTACTTTCTTTGTTGAGAAGATTAGAGATATCAGGGGAAACCCCTCACCACCATCTTGTTATGGGTCTGCCTGTGTGTTGCCTCCACCTCACACTTGGTCCTCTTTTAACCCTGTGACATTACACAATGTCTCTACCCTGCTTGATAAAATGAAACCCTCCTCCTGTCCTACGGATGTTCTCCCTACCGTGCTGTTCAAAAAGTCTTTTAAGTCTATTGGCCCTTGTATTGTTGATGTGTTAAACTTATCTCTTTTAACTGGGGTTGTGCCCTGCTTTAAACATGCTGTTTTCGAACCAGTATTGAAAAAGCCTAGCTTGGATCCATCACTTCCTGAAAATTACAGGCCTATTTCTAAACTTCCCTTTGTGTCAAAAATCTTGGAAAAAGTGGTGGCAGAACAACTCACTATTTATTTAGAAAATCATGAGATCTTTGATAAATTCCAGTCAGGTTTCCGTAAAAGTCATTCTACTGAAACTGCACTACTTAAAGTTTCAAATGATATTTTGGTGTCAGCTGACTCAGGGGAATACACTGTCCTGGTTTTATTAGACCTGTCATCTGCCTTTGATACCGTTGACCGTGATACTTTGATCATGAGACTCCATGATCTGGTTGATGTATTAGGCTCATCGGTTCAGCGAAGCCTCAGAAACCTAGGTGTCGTCCTTGACTCTGCAATGTCGCTAGAGCAGCACTCCAGACAATTAACAAGAAATTGCTTTTTCCACCTGAGGAACATTGCAAAATTAGGTAATATGGTGTCAAAAGCCGAACTTGAGATGGTCATTCATGCTTTTATCTCCTCTCGTCTAGACTATTGTAATAGCCTTTTTACCTGTCTAAATAAGAAAGACCTTGACCGTCTCCAGAAAGTACAGAATGCAGCTGTACGGCTTTTAACTCACACCCACAAAAGAGCACACATCACCCCTGTTTTAGCCTCCCTACATTGGTTACCAGTCCGTTTTAGAATCAATTTTAAAATTCTTGTCCTTACTTTTAGAGCTTTACATGGTCAAGCCCCCTGCTACATCTCTGACCTGATCAAACTTCATGTACCTGCCCGTACCATGAGGTCGTCAGATCAGAGATTGTTAGTGGTTCCTCACACCTACTTTAAGACCAGAGGTGACCGGTCTTTTCAGGCAGTGGCACCCAAACTTTGGAATGCCCTGCCACTCTCTCTGAGATTTTCTGATTCTGTGGACTCTTTTAAGAAACTGCTGAAAACTTTTTTATTTATGCGGGCTTTTAATTAGTGTGTTTTTATGTTTTTATGTTCTTTGTTTTTACTGTTGTACTTAATTATATGGAAATGCAATTTATGATTTTTACTGTTGTATTTTATTTTATTGTAAAGCACTTTGTGATTTTTATCTGTGAAAGGTGCTCTATAAATAAACATTACATTATCAAGGTAATAACAAATACACTGTAAGACCAATCAATATGCCCCTCTGGTATGGACATTTATGAATCTCTGGGATAAAGAAATATACACTATTCATGACATGAGGAAAAGACAACTGCTTTTTCCTTTTTATCAAGTTTCTTGTGGGCTGAAAGTGGGAAAGCCTCATTTGGAGTCACGTGAATGCCTGTCATTTGTTTGTTGAAAGAGCTTTGTTGAATACTAACTGACACACTGTTAACATGTAACTAAGGCTGCGTCTCAAGTCTCTTAAGTTGCATCCACATTTCCCTTTCTTGCGTCGTAGTCCTGCCCACCTTGGATGCATGGAGAGACACAAGGAAACCAAAGTGAGGAGAGAGGAAATGAGGAAAGACATTTAAAGAGTAATGAGACGTCCTTCCTTGGTGGCGTCACATGAAGCAGTGTCCCTTTGTGATGACACAGAGCAGCTGGATTTGCTGCATAAAGTGGCTGGAGTGTTTCCCCACTGCCACTGTCTTCTGTGTGTTTTCTCATTCAAGCCAAATGATTTGGAAATAACTGCCCATTCATATGTGTCCACAAACACTACAAATTCTATGTAGAGCCCCTCTCCTCTGTTTTTCCAATCTTCACTAACTCCCTATATGACTTTTTTTTTTTTTTTTTTTGTAAATGTATTGTCGTACTCGTTAAATATCTTTGTTCTCTGGACTCCTTTACGTTAGTACGTCTGAATTAATACAGTGCAAAGAAAGAAGTGAATGTGGGCCGCATAAACTTGAATTGCTTCTCCGCCATCTCTTTCAAATGTTCCAGCAGTGAAGACGGAGTTTTTATACCTGATCATCGAGCTGAGAGACGTCCGCGTAGGATGCAGTCATTTATCCTCGCTCATCGCTCCTCGATGATCAGTCCTCGTTCCTTGCTCCTCACTCCTCAGTGCACAAATAAGAGCTTTGGGACCGTCCTTAAGATGGTGTCGCCAAAACAGCTTCAAGTTCAAGTGAGGATCGAGGAGCGAGGGAATGACAAAGAAGAGACTTGAGATGCAGTGTCAACAGACAGACAAAATAAAGTGTTACCAAGACGAATATTTTTCGTCACAGTTTTTGTCAATGAAATGTTTCTTTTAACAATGACAGTCTTTGCTCTTAATGCTTTTTACAGAGGTTATTTTTAGCAGTAAAAGTGGCTGTAGGAATGTCAATATCAGTCCATTAAATAGTCCATCAGTTTAATCTATGCTGAAGTATCTCAACAGCTATTTGATGAATTGCCAAGAAATTTTCTGAAGCCATTCATGGTGCCCAAAGGAAAAATCCCATGGACTTTGGTGATTCCCTAACTTAGCACCTCCTGAGTTTGACATTGGTTCAGAATGAAATATCTTGACAACTATGGGATTGACGACTGTGAAATTTGCTACACATTTTCAAGGCCCACTGAGAATAAATCCTAGTTGCCCTCTGATATTTCACCTATCACCACCAACAGGTGGAAATGTTAACTTAATCGAAGTAATATCTCACCAACTAATCAGTGGATTTGTGCTAAATTTTGTTTCCTTTATTTCACATTCATGTTACTGAGGAATAAATGTTTTAGAAAGACACTGCTGTCGCCCTAACTTTTTCTCCAGCACCACAAAGCAATAACTTCGATCCCTTGTTCCAGCAGCATAATTGGGTTAAAATTTTAATTGGCATGGACTTTGTTTTTTTTTAAGAATCAGCAACAACATGCTGAACATGATAATTGTTGGTCTGCAGAACATCAGCATTTTAGAATGAGCAGGTTAGCATTTCGATGTTAGCTTTTAGCTCAAAGCATTGCTTTTCCATTACAGCCTTACAGAGCTGCTAACTTGTAGACTTAGTCTTGTTTCTGAATATACAGTTGACCAACAGTGTTGTCTTGCAGCACTGACTTCCAGAAAAATAACCCTGTCCACAAGCTGACTGAAGAGGAGCTCCAGGCCTTCACATCTGTAAGTTATTGTGAATTGTTTATTTATTTATTTATTTACTTATGTATTTATTTTTGTTAATTAATGAATTCAATCAATTTTTATTTGTTTAATGATTTATTATTTAATACTGCAATTGAACATTCTTGGGAAGTTTCCTATATTTACTCAAGCATTCATACATGTGGTTGTAAAAATGTGTCGGTTGGTGACCTGTGTGTCTAGTTTTACCCAGTGCAATATACTGTATTTATACAGCATGCATACTGGGTGTTTTTTTATGTTATCTCATGTTTGTTTAAATTTGGCATGCACTTTTTAAACTTTTTACTTGGAGCCATGATGGGTGTCTACTTTGCAGTGTATGCTGCACTTTGGACTACTATTTTTAACAGTTTTGCCCGGGTAGGAGATGGCAGCAGTGGGGATAGCCATAGGAACACCTACACCCATGAGTTACTGCTCGAACTCTGTTCACTTGTACCTGCGGCAAGCAGCAGAATTCCATATCTGCTCTGCAGCAAAGATAATGCTGCAACGGGTGATTCACTGCCAAAAAATCACTGGAGAAAGAGAGGGAAGAGAGATGGCTTCCAGCACAGAGTGAGAAAATACAGGTTGGCTCACAGACACCGGCTCCCTCTGCTTCCTACTATTCTTCTCTCAAATGTGAAGTACATCATGAACTGGAGGCTGATGCTAGGTGTAAGCGCGTTGTTGCAGACACATGCCTGTTGGCTTTCACTGAGATGTGGCTGGGTGACGCAGATAGCAACGAGGATCCGCACATCAGTGGCTTTGGGTGCCCTGTGCGCATGCACTGGTCACCCGTCATATACAGATCCACTGAGGAATCTGCTTCTACATCAACTAGATGTTCTGTAACACCATTACTGCCTGTGAGGAAATATGTACCCCTAACCTGTTGTCTCCCTTCCCCTCTTCTTCTGATGAAGTTTCCCCAACTCTTCATCAACCTGGTTCACATTCATGTGTGGGCAAACCACCCTCTGCCCTCAGCTACCCAGCTAAGGGAGGAGGTGACCAACAGACTGGATGTGCTCTCATGTGACACTCCAAAATATATTTTGGGAGATTTTAACCTTTGCCAGATGCATAAAAAAAGAAAAAAATATATATGAGCAGTAGTCACCTGTTCTACCACCAGGAATAAGTCCAACATTGACTTGTGCTTTGGCTCATTGCCTGGTACTTTTACAATGCAGCCCATGCCTCTCTTTGTTGCATCCTACCATAAAAGTGTTCTTCTGATGCCAATCTCCGAACCTATCTGTTGGACTGAGAACATCTTTGCCAGCTTACAAGTGTGTTTCGAGTGCACAGATTGGGAGGTCTTTCATGGCTCATGCCTTGACTTAAACAAACTAACACAAACTGTGTCCTCTTATATATCCTTCTGTATAGACAGTAATAATTCCTGTAAAACATCACTGTATCACCTAACAACAAACCATGGGTCACTAAAGAACTTAAAAATGTCATCAATAAGAAGAAACACGTTTTTTATACAGAGAGTAGCCAGGAAAAGAGGGAAATTAACAGAGAAATAAGGAATGGGATAATGAAAACTAAAAGAATATATGAAGATAAGGTGGGGTCTTCAAGCAGCTTGGAGGGGAATCAAAGCAATGTCTTCAGTTACACAAGAAAATAGCGACAGCAGGAAACCTCTAACAAGACTAGGTTATGGCCAGTCCCGTTTGGTGAATGCGTTTCTTTATTGGCCAATGTGTTTCAGTGATAGAGGTAATGTATAACGTGAGCATGTTTGAATATTAGTAGTTGTTATGCAGTAGTCTTAGTAATATATAATAGGATGAATAATATAGTTGTGCTTCGAGGAACAATAGGGCGTTTGCGTTATGTGGCGCAGTGAGAGGGATGACGCCTGTGGGCCTTATATCTTATTTTAAATTTTCATAGATGAGGCTAAATTATAGACCACACAGTGCTCAGGTACTTCTGAGCACATTTCCAAATGTTTTTAAATGAAGTAGTGCTGTCAATCAACTAAAATGTTTAATCACGATTGACTGCATGATTTCCACAGCTAACTCGCGATTGATTGCAAATTAATCGCACTTTTTTGAATTGTCAGCTCTAAATGTATCTGTAAGGGATATTTTTCAGGTTTTCAATACCCTTATCAACATGAGAGTGGAAAAATATGCTTGCTTTATGCAAACATATTTATTATTATTGCATTTTTATTGTATTTTATCATTATTGCAATCCAAATCAATGAAATATATGGTGATATATATTTGATTGAGCACTCTGAGCTCAGAAACGTTTAGTAGCTTGTATGCAAATTAGCCATGCGCTGCAGGATGACTGCCAACAGAAATGCTGAAATGCCAGTCAGAGATCATCATTTCCGGATGGGAATATTAATAATGTTGGCAAGCAAACAAACTATTGAAATTATTCAGCTTGCTAACTGTTGTGTTGGTGAAGCTGAACCTGCAGGATAACTGCGATGAACAGACGATGGAGAAGGGAAGGGAAGGGACCAGCCAAAAATCGGTGGAATAGATAATGCTGATCTCCCAAATGCAATTTTTATTCCTGCTTTGAAAAGCATGACTTCTCTAAGAATAAATCCTGTCTTAAATAATACAGTGCTACTACAGTCACACAATCTGCTATGTCATTTTAAAGGATTAGTTCATTTATTTCACATAAAGCCTTGTAGTAAGGATATTTATGATCATATATGATGTTTTACAACATTATAATGACAACCAGTGCAGTCCTGAGAGCTGGAGCTTGTTACTGACGTCACTGCCAGCTGAAAACAACAGAGGAGCATGTGCACTCAGACAATCCATCAAAAACCACAATAAACGCTCGTTTTAAATGACGTGAAACTCGACAAATGCTCAGTGGTGTCCTCTCATGTACCGACACTAAAACTTGAAGCAAAATACGGATTTATAACCCAAAAAGATCTCTTTCAGCTGCTTCACAAAACAAACAAACAGCTGTTTCTGGTTTATATATCTGTCTTTAGGGTGCAGGCACAGAGCTGTGTGCATGGAGCTGGCATGCTCGTGCATGCCCCTTTAGGGAAGTCCAGGCTGCACTGACGTCAGTGTAACAACAGAGTTTAAAAAAACAAAACAAAAACCTCTTGAAACGCAATGTGCAGACAGAGCCAACCAAAACAGCCTGCAGGGCTCGCTTCCAAATGCATATGCCTCATTATCTGACACTACGGCATCGTTTAACATGTCTGTCCAACGCTGTAACAGCATTTATAGGTCATGAGATACGGAAAAGCATAATAGCTCTCTTTAAAGTTAGGTTAGGCTAGGCTTAAGCACCTTTTGCAAAGCTATGCACAACTGAGTGCCTCTCCCTGCTGAAATGCTGAGAATCTGAGAATGCAGAGTGCCTCCAGGAACCCTGAGTACCTCTAGCCAAGTATGAATTTACAAGCCCATTTTTGCATGTTTTTCAGCCTTTTAGTCTAGTCTGCATTCACTGTGCTAGACAGGCATTGTATTGTCCAGCACTGGATTTACGTAGTCTGTTTACATGGAAGATAGTTTTGAGTCTCTTAGATCAAATTTCTACAAGCCAGGGGAGTAAAAATCTTTTTGTTGGTTAAGGTCAACATGCTGCCCACCTGATTGTCCCATGGCAAGTTACCCTTGATGGTGACTCCCTGGACTTTGCTGCGTCAAACTCCCAGTATGTTCTGGGCACTAGAGAGAGTCAGCAGGGCTGCTGTATGTTTCATGTAAACCTTAAATCCTTGGGTTGAGTTTAGTTTTGGGCTCATCTATCTCAAGAGCCTTGAGGGTCTGTCGTTTGTCTTAAATCTTGTCAGACAATATTTCACTTTAAAACCAATACATAGAGTAGATAAAACATGTTTCACAAATAGAAGGATGCAGGTAGGGCTGGGCGATATAGCAGGATTATCATACCCCGACTCTCAGGGGTCATATTTGGTTCCTGGTTCCTCATAATGATTTCATTTTAATTTATGAATTATTAAATTCTATGACTTGAAAGCAGAGTAAATGTGTTTTGTAAACTAACTGCAGGCTCTGCAAAAGTATGCAAATTAAAATAGAAAAATACTGAACTCTTGAGGTGAATTTGTGTGATGCTGTGTCGCGACAGCGAATCAGTATTCACACTCCTGACGTCCTGAAGGCATGAATGTCTTGACGTCCGGCGTTAAATCAGACATGGCTGTCAAAACAGCGCTGTATGTGAACACTCTGAGCTCCTATGACACAACTTAATACACCACGGGACTATGTTACGAACACAGACACGATGTTGTGAAGTTTTCCAACATTTGTGGGACTTCCATAACTGATGCAGAGCAGAAATGATGATTATATACGAAGTTAATGACAGAAGAAATGACAAGCCGCCACAGTGGCTGCGTGTAACTTAACAGACCAGCAGATGATTTTATGAACCTGGGCACAATGTCATTAAGTTTTCCAGCCTGTCTTGGACCTCAACAACTCAACCTCCAAAGTGCAGCAAAAATGTTTATGCCGACCATGATTAATTACAGAAAATGCCCAGTCCCCTCTCCTTCAAATGAGCTATCGCTAAGTTAACATTAGCAGACTTAACTCTGACTCTTTTGTGTTGCTTTTGTTTTGTTTTACAAGACTACGTCCTGAAAGGGGAAGAAGGCGCCACAAGTTTGCTGTGTTTAGTTTATGTGTGTGTATTTATGGAAGAAAAATGTGTTGCGTCTGAGCCTAGAACTGCAACAGATAGAATGTGCGCTGATGCACGATGTAAACGATCTCTATATAACGGCTGGTTGTGGACACATTCTAATCATTCACTGTCTAATATTGTCATATGGCACACCCCTAGATGCATGCACGTCCGCACCAAAAATGGGCAGATGCTGACATGAAAGTGCGCAGTACGTGAAATAAATAAACGTCTCACACACACTACAAGGATCCAGTTTCCTCTTTTCTATTGTCATGACACCACAACTCAGACGACTTGCCTTTATTGTCTAGGCCTAAGACTAAGGATTAAGGAAAATGGGCCTACGAGCTTCGCTTCTCTGGCATGGACCAGGATGACTTCTACAAGCTCCATCTGTGGTCTGGTGGTGTTCTTTATCATCCGGACTCAGTCATCAGTTAATTTTATCAACATTAACACCCAGACAAAACTCAAAACTTTCTAAACGGTGAAAAATTGTTTTTCCCTGACAGTGTTTTTCACTCAAATTCAAGACAGCAACATCTCTCTTGACGTCTCCCAGCTGTTACTCTTCCCATTCATTTGCTTGACTCCGCCTTATCAAATTCACACTGGTGTTGACTAGATAAGCCCACCCCCTAGCTTGAAAGCCATACAGGACAGCCAATTGGAGACCGTGTGGACAGCCAATGGAGAGACAGTGCCGTGACATTATGTACCAATTAAGTGACATTTTGAGTTACACCGTAGTTTTTGTCGTTTTCGGTGGTGCCCTGAATAAGTGGACTTTAGATCCCTGCAATGGTAAACAGTGGTTGGAGAACAACAACTACAAAAAATGTTTTGAATAAAATAAAATGTGATAAACCAACTAACAACTTTCGACAATCACACAATGTTGGTAAATAAAATTTAACTGACTAAAATGCCCGTGTCTGCCAACATTCATGCGACAAACAAAATAAAAGTAAAGAATTAAATAAAGATGGTACTGGTGAGCATGTTGGCATTTTGTATGTACACCTCTGCTTCTGCGGTGTGAATGTCAAGTCAGGTCAACTTCATTTACTTAATTTTAGTGCGGAATCACAGCACAAGTTATCTCAAAACACCTTACATAGAGTTTACGTCTGTACCACACACTATGATTTAATTTATTGGTGCCCAACAATTCAAAGCAAGTCCCACATGAGCATCACATGGGATTAGTTGTACTGCGTATTTGAATAGGTGAATGTTGAGATGTATTGTGAAGTCCTAAGTGGTCAATAGACAAGTGCCATATATCTGCAGTCCATTTAAAATTTAATATTTAAAAAGATGTTAAGATTGGGTTTTGATTGGGCAAGCCCTTAAATTGGGAAAATATAATTTAGGGTGATTTATTATTATGATTTAAACACAAGTAATTGTCAAATTTATATTAATAGTATTTTAAGTAAGCTGATACTTAAACTACACCCAAAATGAGGTTTGTATCACAATTTATTGGTATGTAAAATCAGACATTAAGCACACCAACATAGCCCACATAGAATGAACCTGTTTGAATGATGCCTTTGTTTCAATTCGTCCATGAGAGTGGCAGTTACATCTAGCTCTGAAGATCAGATCATTGACAGCCGAGTATTTGGGGTGGTCCCTAACTTTCACCCAATACTAATACTTCATGTTAGCCTAATACTTCAGAATCCAAAGAACTCAAAAGTTTGATTTATTTAGAAGTCTTGACCCATGACTGAGGAAACACAATCGTGTCTGGCTCTACAGTGGAGTCACTTCCAGCTCCTGCAAACTCAGTATGATAGAGAAGGGGTCTGGTCAGTGTTAGGTCCAGATGTCATGATGGTTAATGTCCAGTTCGTCAGAAATTGAAATAATGGGCCAAACTATTTATAGGGCCACACACATAGATGGATATTCAACTGATCATATTACAGTTTCATCCCTTCATTTCAAAAACTTAACTTCCACTTGAACTCTGCTGCCATAATTTGACTGTCTTCTCGTGGGAAATAACATTTTAGTTGTAAATAAATGCAAAAATAAAAACAAACGGCATAGATGCATAGTTTTTTTTTGTGTTTTGTTTTTTTTGTGTTTTTTAAAATTCTATTTCACTTGGATACCTAAAGGGGATGCAGCATCCATTGTGTGACCTCATTCCCCTGAAGTGAAAGTGAGGTTACCTCACTGTGATTATATGAGTTCCTGATCTGCACAGTTTTTATCCCAAGTACCACATGAAAGCAGGGCTGGGTACATTTTGGCACAGTTTTTCTTTCCTATCACTGTAACTTTGAAAACTTAAGCCAAAATTGCTAAACATTGTAAGACAAGCCAGGCCCTTTTTCTCAACAACTGTGAGCATGTTTGGAGATGTTTCTACTCGAGAGACGTCATAGAGCAGTAACAGGATAGCTCACTTGGCCTATCCAGTCGGTATTCTCTGAGAGCACTGTGAGGGTGAGGTCTATTCAGCCTCATGAGAACACTTGGCAAGAGGAATTTGACCACACAGGAAATTAAAAGGAAAAACCTGTGAAGCTTACCCAGGGGCCGGTATTGCAGAAGCTTCTGTTGCTTATTAAAAAGGATAAAAATTGTCCCTCTCTGATAAACAATTAGCGCATGTGACAGATGTGAGAGAGTCGGGAGACACCATGGAACACATTATGTGAACATGCTCTGCTCTGTGAAGAGAACAGGGGGCCAATGGAGAACCTGCCAATTCTGGTGGTTTCTGGCAATGGAGCTTCATGATGCTGGGCTGTGAGCACAGGTCGTTGAGCCCTCATGCTGCCCTCATAGAGTCTGTTTCTGACAGGTTTGTCAGACACATGCACACGAGTAGTGCACTGGAGGTCATTTTGTAGGACCCTGGCAGTGCTCCTCCTGTTCTTCCTTGCGCAAAGGATCAAATACTGATCATGCTGGATTGTTGCAATGCTATGGCCCTGTCCAGCTCTCCCCATGTAACGGCCCGTCTTCTGGTATCTCCTCCACGCTCTTGGGACTGCACTGGGAGACGGCAAACCTTGCAAAGGCACATTTGGATGTGCCATCCCAGGGGAGCAGGACTGTCTGTGCAGCAGGAATTGGCTGCAGGTACTGACTCATGCTACTAGTAGTGACAAGGGCACTAAAATACTACAGAACAATCAGTCAAGAAGGATGAGAAGAGAAATGGTCTGTGGCTTCCACCTATTAAGCCATTTCCTTTTTGAGGGTTGTCCTCCTGTTGCCTCTCCTGCCCACCTGTCGTTGCTTTTTTTGGCAGTTGAAACTGATTTACAATCACCTACGCTACCTAAGTGGACAGACTGATATCCCAGAAGATTAACTGAATTGGTGTTATACTATATTGAGGTGTTTCCATATTTTTTGAGCAGTCTAACTCAATGTTTTTGCTGATAAGGAGCTTCAGGTGATTGTTGTTGCATCATGTGATGTAGTTCTCTCAGTCCTTTGTACTCCTCTGCAAAAGCAACCTCTAAGTGAAGACATACTGCTTCTTACTGGAAATTATTCACTAGAATCATGCATTTTAATATATGATAAATAATTTTAGTTTCACAAATTGAGGTTAAAGTTATTGAAGGTGTCATTTTTAGTTTTTCTCATTTTGCAGCTTTTATTATTAGGAGGTGAGCAGCGAAGCTGCCGGTCCTTCTTGCTTTTGTCGTTTTATTATTATTGTTGTTGTTGTTGTTGTTGTTGTTGTTGTTGTTGTTGTTATTTTTCCCAGGAAATCAGACTTCTCATGCATGAAA